>BMAO01012261.1:0-19597 GCA_019973975.1 Trichonephila clavata
ATTAGAACTGAGCTGGTAATTGAACAATTAATTATAATAGAATAAATATTTTCAGAAATAAAGATTTTCCTTAGAATTTAATTTGCTTGGTTTTTCTTAAAGAAAGGAATTAAGCCGGGAAAAGTCCCGGATCTGAATATTTTTAGAATGAAGATTTTCATATCTATCCTTTAAAGATGGTTTTAATGAATCAATACATTTATATAGAATTGACCTTCAAATTATTTCAAGAATTGGAGATTGGTCCTAGAAACGAAAGAATTCGTAAGTGCAATGCTTCTTTGACTTAATAGGCCAAAGTGCAATCAACCAGCGAATTCGAGAAATGGTGACACTGAAATCAGAGAATCATTACCTTTATTAGTCACAGCTAAAATAAAAAAAAAAACTTTGTTCTCAAACTGATTTGACACAGAAACAACTTATATTCCACGGCTAAAGGCAATTGAATTATCATTAACGCCAACAAACCCATTACTTTAAGATCCTTGCATCATAACCAAATTTTCATTTAATGTATGTAATCACATGAAAGAAGCTCTTGTAAATGCGTGAAATTAACTCTTTGTTTTATTTTAAGATGAAAAGTGGTTCACCTTTCGATGTAAAAAGTAGTTGGTACACCTTGTGTTTTCTCTTTCTAAATTTGCAATAGAGCTAGCTGAATGTGGCACACGCAGTAATTATCTTGTGATAGTTCCCAATGTGTGTGTGATGAACTTCTCTTTTCATAATGCATTTTTATTTCCATGGGAAAATATAATTTATCATTTGTGATTATCTGTGTCAGTCCTCCTTGCGTAAGAGTAAAAACCGTATGTAGGGGGAAACCTTGAATGAAGTCATTTTTTTCGGGCAATTTTCAGTACTAAACACTATTTTATAAAGAGGGCAGGTCAGGAAAGTTAATTTAAATGTGTGTGTGTGAACTTTATACTTTTATGATTATAAGCACAGGAAACTTATGGAAAATGAAAAATGATTTTAAATTAACCAATCAAAAATATACTTCCCCATTAAAATCCGCTATAAATGATTTTATTATTCATTTTAAAAATACATTACAGCGTCATAAATTAAATTCATCCATGCGATTTGTAAATAAGAGAATGAAGCAAGCAAAAATATTTTTAGTGGCTTTTTACCTCTGTTATTTTCTACTACTCTGAAATGGCTATATTTTCCAATAAACATAACTATACTCTATTCTGTTCCCATGTATTCCCCAAATAAGTTTTTTGATGACTTTTAATAGTTATTTTTTCTCGCTATTAAACATTGAAGTAAGTATTGCAATTGAAAAATTGTTACAGTAACCCTGAAGCTTGTATTAGTAATTCCGATGATTCTGTTCTTGAAGAATCTCCAGTAAAAGATTATTAACGTCGCACTATAAAACAACAAAAGGGCTATTGGAGACGGACCTAGTAATTTTAAACCTTGTGGTCAAGTAAGGACTACACCTGAGCTGGTACTTCCTTTCCAAACTTCTACACCACGTCCATGGGAGGACCTTGAGCCTTGACAAATTTAAAGTGTATCAGCCTCTCTACAAGGCAGGTCTTCAGTGGCACTCTGGACTCCGGTCGCGAGTCCATAACCTCGACCACTAAGCTACCGCTCTCTGCCACGAATCTCCAATAGAAACAGACTATTCCTTATAATTTTTTTTAAAAAAAATAAACTTTTTTATAACAATAAAATAAATATTATTTTTGATAAGTGGTAATTCCTTACAATCGCTCATAGTATATATGCATGGTGATTTTAGAGATTTCTATCAAAAACTAGTAAAGTTATTTTAAGAGATGTAAATGGCATTCATATAATACCAACTCTCATATAATTATCCACCTGAAACTATTAGGGATGTAGACTAGTTGGATCCATGTATTATAAATCAGGGATAAGCATTAAGTCGATCGTGATCGACCGGTGGACCACCAAGACATTTTGGGGTAACCGCTTTTATTAAGCCTTGAGACATGCATACTAAAAGCAACGCATTTATGGAACACCGACGCCAGCTAGATTGGAGAATTGGCTTTTCACAATGTCTGCGACTGTGTGTTTACTTAAACAAATGATTCAATAACTGTGTAGATGACGCATGTATTTTCCATAGGAGCTTACTATAAAGCTTAACGCGCTCACTGTTGCCGTAGGAGTATAAAGCCATGTGCTAGCCGTATAAATTAATTTTTCCCCACAACGCTGACTAAAGGGGAGAATAAATATTGATGATAGCTCTTCCCGCGATAGCACGGGATTGGCTATTGAAACATTCCACACCCCGCGCTTTCACGTCATTGGATCCTTGTGCTGATGCCATGTCCCACGATGGCGCGGAATTTAACAGCAGACAAATTAAGTACATACATCGGTTTCAGATTCATCTGTTCACGTATGTTCTCTGAACATTTCATTGAATACGTCTCTGCTCCACGATCTAGTAGTAGTTTATAATTGTTCTAGCTTACAACCAGACAATTTTGTGTTAGTTGCGTTTTTGTAATAAACATAGTAATCTGACATAATTTAAAAGACGGGTACAAAGTCGAAAACAAATGTTAAGGAAAAAAACATTCATTTGTAATGCACAATGGCCCCACCTACGCAACTGGATGGACCGCAGCACCTTAAAAACATTAGAAATAGCCTGTACTCCAGAAAAGTCCACCCACTCCTGCTATAAATCTTTAACTTAATAAACAACTAGCCTTTCTAAAGGAACATATGATATAACCTAGATGAAATAAGATCTCTCTAATATTAGAATAATATTCAGCCTTTCCACTATTCATTACTACTCCTCTCAACTTGATTTCGCTTTATATATAATCTCGTTTACTCAATACTTTTCTTCTCTAAGTAAGTTTCAGTTAAACTTTCCGACAACATCAATGTAAACCCTAGGTTGGTTTAAAGAGTGAAAAATCTGGATAGTGTGACCGGTACAAAACTATTATATTAAAATAATAATTAATATGAGGAACATTTTTGAGAATCCAGCAGAATCTGTGCACTTATGCTCTTTTAATTATAATACGTAAGGAAAATTGAAGGTTATAGGAAAGTTTTCTTCATCTTATCAAATGAATATCAATGAAAAACATCAAGGTTTATGTTGCATTGTTAAAATGTATTCTTATTCAGCACTTTAGAAACTTTGTTTTAGATTTTCAGTCATGTAAATTACTACTCTATTAAATAAATTATTCATTTAAATAATTTTTGTACAATTTCCTGCGAAGCTTTTGTCGATATGAAAGAACTAAAGGATTTTGAATACATTTCTAACGCATATTTTTGAATTTAATCGAGTTTCCGATGCTTATTACTACATTTATGTAGTTTTATTTTATTTAATAAGTAAACTTACTTAAATATGAAGTATATAATCGAGTATATAATCTTATACAAATTAGTTAAGATTATGAATGTTGTTTGTATTTAAGTAATTATCTATTGAAATATTTAAACGGAGAACCCCAAAAATGTTTTTCTTAAAGAGTATTGCAATTTATGTAATTAATTTTTGTGTATTTGTTCTTCCAATTGTTTTAATTTTACATTCGTTAGCACTAATTAATATTTCGTTCTAAACATCACCTTTTACATAACTGGAATCTTAATTGCTAAACATTCATTATTATATTCTAATTCTTAAGTTCAATATTTTTTAATTAAATATTTTTCGAGTTGTGGAGTAATTACAATTATCTGCATCATTTAACTATTCCTATAATGACTTTTTTTTTATAAATTTCGAAATTACATATTACTTATCTTGCGAAATTTTGTCTTTAACAAAAGGACGATGAAATGACTTTAACATTCATTCACGTTTTGCACTCCCTGCATGATGCAAATTTCATTTTAATTTAAGTGAAGAAACTTTTGAAACACTTAATAAATGACAAAGAACAACACAACTGGTTACAGTTACATGAAACATTATTCTGTTTATTAACGGACAGTGCTGATAACGAAACTTTTATGAACAATGGCACTTGTGAAAAAAAATATTCTTATTAACTAATAATATAAAAGCTTCACATGTTTCACGAAAATATTCAGATCACATTTCAAAAGATTGGTTTTTTTATGAATCCTGATTTTTTTGTTTGATGGATTGCATAAATTAACACTATAATGTCGTGGCAACAATTAAATTTATCTTCAGTACCTTATAAATTTTCAAATGTTTCTCAATTCGAGGTTGAATGGGGAAATGTGTGAAGTATAATTGCTTCCATAAATTTTTATACTTTATGGATTTCTGCATTTTATTGTGTCATATGTGTTCAGCAATGCATATTAATGACTGAAGAGTTGGTAAAAACTGAATAAGCGTGATGCTAAAAAGTTGTTCATTAATTTATATATGAACATTCTTTTCTAAATAACACTTTCGTCCATTTTTTTCGGGGGAGGAAGCGCATATTTACATCTTGAATAGTCGTTGGAAAAAAATGGGGTAAACTCGTACTATTTTCAAATACTAATGAGGGAAGTAGACTTGTTATCGTTGTAAAAAAATGAAGTACAATTTCCTATTCATAATGTTTTTGGAAATTCTTTTGAATTAGTTTTTAAATATATGAATTTCATTTGAAATGTATAATCTAATAACCAATGGCGTCTTGAGACTTAAGGTCCTGGGGTTCTATACAAAAGTTGGCTCCACCTGCGATTCTTTTAAGCAGACCGAATGTATCATACTTTGTGGTGGTGGGATTAATCCCCATTTGGTCTAGTGAAACTAGACCAGATCCACGAGTCCATAAAGTTGCACAAAATCTAAGAACAGCAGGAGGAAGCAACAGCCTCCTCACAGGAAAACCCCAGACACTGCAGAATGTGTTGAGGAGAAAAAGGACTGATGTCACATTTGGTGCAAATTGGGAAGCTTCTTTTGCCACCTTCAAAATTCATGCACCTCAGGTGACCAGTCGAAAATCGCGAGAATGCCGTCTGATAAGATCTGGAACTCTTGAATGTATGGCCGATCCATGATGTCTTTGAAAGTACCGTGGGTGTACAGAAGAGACAACGGTCCACAAGCATTCAAACGGTAACTAACCCTAAACAAATAAATGTGCCTAACTCACAATGTTATAAACCTGGGCACGACTCGACCGACTGCCTCCTTTTGGACTGAATGAATAACCAATGTTTAAGGTGGTAGGCCTGGGCCTACAAACGGACGATGGGCATGAAATGATAATGTAGCCTTACCTTTGTTGTCAATAGGTATATAGTTCAAAATTTCAAGTTTTTCGGTCATTACGTTCGGTAATAACATTTGGAGATCTTTTGAAATACTCGGATCATATGATCTTATTGACGTCGAATTGAGAACCAGATGAGAAACTTTTCTCCCGAACCGTAGTCCAAGGAATGCCCATGCCTTAAGATGTCCCTGCTTGTCATTTCTGGTAACGCACATTACACTACAATTTGTCAGGTTTCCGATCTCAAATCTCTAATTTCGAATATTATTTCTTAAACTTTGGAATATTTTAAGTTTGCTTACGCGGCGTGCATGGGTTCCCCTACATAATCTTCAGCGAAAATATATATATTTCTATAAACATATCCTTCTGAAACTTACCTAATGAAAGGAATTTACTTTCATAAAATTAAAAAGAGGGCATAAAAATAGTTTGCGAATAATTTGTCATTAATGCATATCTTATAATAATGAAAGATTTTTTATACATTAGTTTTCTGGGCATTGTTTTTCTTTCTGGACAAGTTCATGGATTTGCTAAATAATAATGTTATTTATAAAAATATACATTTCAAGAAGGAAAAAAATACATTTTATGCTATTTGCGATTTTACATAGAATATTAATTCTCATTTAAATAATCTTAAGGTTAATTTTATTCTATATTCAGCCAATGATTCATTCGTTACCGAATCATTAAAACGATTGCTTCCGCACTCGGCTTTTTTTTGTTCTGATTTTTTGTTTGTTTCTATTTTACTCTTTTGTAAAAACAGTTGATCATTGGCTATTTCCATTCTATCGCTTCATTTAATAGCCGAAAAAAGAACGAATTGTTTTTCTAAACGTGATACGGCAACGAGCAAGGGCATCAGTTAAGAAACAAGCGAATAACTTCTTGAAGCGCATCACCCAATAAAGTGTCCGATTTGCACGAAACGGTTGATGGTGGTGTTAGAAAAAAAAAGAAAGCAAACAGCTGATTCCTGTTGACCTGATACCTTCGAGGTCTATGCCTCATCCAGTTGCGCGATTGAAAGTCAGCGTAAACAGGATCGTTGGGTCATCTTCGAATGTAGAGTGCCTGTAGAAAAATTGAAATTTTTAAACTATATCAAGATATACAAGGTCGCTAAGAAGACCAACCTTGAAAAAGAAAATTTAATGGTTTCTTGTCAACTCATCAAAAGCATAGGAATACTTGAAGAGAATATTATATAAGTTAGTCATGTCGAAACTACAAATTAGTTTATTAAACCTTTAAAAGAGAATTGGAATTTCAAACTATAATAAAAAAGGCTGCTGGGAAGGTAATTTTGAAAATTCAATAGTTTTTTTTAAACAATTTATTGGAAAGAAAAAATATCAAATAAGGTGAAAAAAGAATTTCATTTTTTCAGTTAAAATAACTCTCAGGGCTGTCTCGTAATTTTGAGCAAGGATTAAAGAATAAAAATCGAAAGAAAAAGAAGTGACTCTCCTTTTTTTTTTAAATAAAATTATGCGCTATTTTAACAAGTTTATGCTTTGCTTCAAGTTGATAAAATTTCAATATTTGATTATATGATATTGGAAAAACTGAAAATGGTCATTTTTTTACAATCGTATTTTGGAACTGATTTGAAATAGACATAAAATATTTTTACTATTGTCATTTTTTTAGATAACGAACAAATTTTTATCTTAATCTGTAACACTGTAGCCTTGAATAAGTTTTCATAGTTTCTAATTGCAATTAGCAATATTTGATTTTGGAACTTTTGAATATGACGAGAATATTAAAAGAAAGTTATATGAGAGTATTCAATGTAATCCTTCATTTATATTTTTTTTTGAAAAAATAATTGCATTAGAATTTGAATTTAACTACGATTTATTACGATTATTTGCATGGCACAAACATCATGCTGCTTAGAAATTTTTTAAAAAAATTTAAAAAATAAATTTTATTTTGTTTTTAGTTTTTTTGTTAGATAAAAAACATCATCAGAGATTTTAAGACGTAAACTCTTTCTGAACGATGTTCAGTTTTTCTGTGTCCTGTTAATTTCCCTTTTCTTAAAACAAATATTGAATGTAATATTTTTTTAAACATAAATATCCACAAAAAATATTAATTTTTGCATTGTAATGATTATAAATTAGTTACTTTTTAAATTTCTTAGACACCTAAGAAATTTTTGAAAATTGTATTAAGCTGTAGGTTTTATGATTTTCATGTTCATTTAATGACATATCACGAATTTTACACTAAAATGAAACGTCTCAAGATAATAGTTTTTAATGAGTTAAAGTTTATTAATACAGTGTTTGAGGCTATTTGAAAATTTAAATGCTCCATCTCCTTCATGTAAGGTCCAAATTTGATGTTTTAAAATTATACATTTTGTACATGTATAAAATACAAAACGTAACTTTTGGAAAAATTTAAAGAATCTGAGTTTCTTTTTTACAAAATACTTTAAAATAAATAACAAATGTAAAATAATTGCATTGAATTCACTAGTGGCTAATATAAATAGCTATAATTTTTCTGATCATCTAAACCAGTGATTCCCAAAGTGGTCTATATAGACCCCCAGGGGTCTATGACGATCTGCAAGGGGTCCACGACAACCAAAAAATAATTTGGGGGTCCATGAGATGTAAATGGGGGTCTACGATAGTGGCTCTCATCAAACCAGATCGTGACTAATATTAAAAGGAAATTTAATTGAGTAGAAACTAGACTTGCCTATTTAACAGATTTATTTACTAAATTTAATGAGGTTGAATTGCAGTTACAAGTCGACAGCATAAATTTTATTAAAACAAATTCCATTTCAGCATTTCTTGCCAGAATTAAGCTAAAGGAGCATAATGTTGAACGTCGCCAACATTTAAATGCCCTTTTTAGATTTTAAAACTAGGTTTGAGAATGTTTTGACTATCGTAGTACCACAGTAGACAATGAATTTATATGGTCACTTTGAAAAAAAATGTCAGATTATAAGAATTAAGCTCTAGGAATATGCACTAACGAAGATCTTAAAGTAAAGTTTACAAACGATGTCAACAATTTTAGCTTTAAATATATATACCTGTTATTTATTCCATATTATGGAATATATTGAGAAAGTTTTCAATTGTTTTTCCGATTGAGAAGTAATTTCAGTGAGCTTGTCAATCTCCAAAACAAAAAAGAAAGAAGAAAATACTGGACACTATTAACCGAGGAAATATATTTAGTGTTAAAACCTGATAAGATTGATGCCAAATGTTGAAAATTTATTATTGCATCCCCAGATTCCTTACTCCCTCTAAAAGCATTTGTTTGTTGCTCGGTTATTTTATGCATTAATAAAATTTTAATTTAATTAACTAATTAAATTAACGAACATGTATTTTCTTAAGTTTTAAACTCTTCTATACTTCACTACAGTTAAAAATTTTAATCTCTTAAATTAATTCGCTCTATACCTGCTGTCAAAAACACATTTAAGTTGATAAATTTGCACAAATTTCATATTAGGTAAGTAGGGGGTCTACCCCAAACTGAAAAACCTGTCAAGGGGTCTATGAGGCTGAAAAGTTTGGGAACCTATGTTCTAAACAAAATATTCGTCCAGCTCAGTCATAAAATCCATAACTTAAAACTTGTTTCTAGTATCTGTTTACTGCTGCGACATACACCTTACTCAATGAATGTCCCCTAGGAACGGACCATTCCTTCTTTTATTAAAATTGTTTGTTTCATTGAAAAAAAATAGCAATCAAATTCAAAATGATGATATTAATTATGTTCTATCCTTTAATTTTGCTAAGAAGCAGGATAAAAGGAAGAGAAAAAAATGCTTCAAATATTTAGAGGACCGCATGACAAAAAGATGACCGTTACAATCGTATTAGTAACTTGTTTGATTTCAATCTCTTTTAATAATATTTTAGGGAACTATATATATATTTAAAAATCAACAAAATTAACACACCTGAGATAGTTTATAAAAAGAAATATTTCATTCACTTGATATCCCCCCCCCCGAAATATTTTGTTCTTAAAGCATTTAAGGGTATCGGGACATACTAGAAAGAGTAAAATGCCAAAAATAAGTCTTTGTTTATGGGACATATATCCTTAAAAATTTCCAATAGAGCTTAGATTTTTTGTAATCTTAATAAAGATATTTTAATTAATCTGTGGAAATATAAAAAATTTTTGATTCAAAAAAGATTTTTTTCTGTTTCATTTAAGTTTGTATAATTTTTGAAATCTCATAATGCGTGCTTATGTTTAGGTACCATTTTTTAAAAAGTATCTCCTAAATATGTAAAATATTTTCTGCATGTATAAAAAACAATACACGCAATATAGTGAACTTTCTGTTTAAATAAAATATGACAATAGTTTCTTTAAAAAAAATTATAAATCTTTGTATAATTTTGAAAATTTTTATTTTTTCCTCCTTGTCACACAAAATTATTTTTTAAAAAAACTGAACAATTTCATTTAAAAAAAACGGGTTCACTATATGCGCAGGTATCCTGTATGAAAGTATAAAAAATTTGAAACCATATAGTGCAATAGTTTTTTTTAAAAGTGGACCTAAATGCAAAAAATTATTTTTGTAGAAAAAGCGGGGGGGGGGGGGGAACTAAACATTTGTAAAAGTTTGCTTACATTTTTGTCAATTACTTTTTCATATTTTATGGTTTCTTTATTAATGAACATATAAGTGTAAAACATTTTTAGATTCAGAAAAATATGTTCTATTTTTTAATACTAAAATTGAAGAATCGATTTTTGAATGTGTATTGGCTCCATTAGATAAGCTTAATGAGTTAGAACAAGTCATTGCTCAATTCATCTAGTTGAGCAAGAAACACATTTCATCCTATAAAACAGAAAATAATTAAAAAAAAATAATTACATTATGTTACTCCCGAATCTTATAAATGGACTGCTTTATTCTTTTGTCCTTTTTTATTATTCCTTTATAAGAAATCTATGAAATTTCTGGAATACAATTGAGATTCATATTATATCTACTTAATATCTGACTTACACTCCACGTTTTTACTGCTCTTTAACCTATATTTGCTTCCTGAAAATCTTATTAGCGATTATTCCCATAAATTTGGTAATATTTCTAAGACAATGCCGATTTGCGTAACACAAAGACACGACGGACACATTCATCTTCATTTGTAGGAGTGTCTCCTGGCCTCCCATTGACATTGTCCAACTTGATGTTTAGAATTACAAAACCCATTTAATGTAACCATTGTCTCTTTTATGCAGAGACAAATTTTTTATTAGGACTTCCGTTTCCGGGATATTGATATTTAAAAATGCATTTCAATGTTTTGTTAGTGAAATGATTTGTTTATTGATAGGTCAGATTTAATTAGTGGTAATGGCCTCGATATTTTATTTATTTGCATGGGGATACAATATTGGAATGAATGCCATCAGTATTTCATAATTTATCAGCATTTATTGGAGTGCATTAATAAAAAAAATTTAACTCATTCCCTGTGAATTAGGACATAAGTTTTATATAGTTGAACAATAAACTTGCGTAATATTTTAGAAGTAAGATTCAACCATATCCGAGGTAAGAAAGTAGATGAAACACAAAAAGAAACACGCATTTAATGAATAAAATCGAAGCGTTTATTGGTATAATGAAGAAATTGAAAATCCCTCTCTCTCCTTTCTAACTAACACTAAACGTTGTGTTACCCTCCCCCCCCCCGATTCTGTGAGTATTTCCAGATGTTGTATATGATTATGTATATTTTTTGTTATCTATGTCCTTGCATAAAACTTTGAATTGCATTCACAAAAACTCTTATAGCTTTCCCCTTGATTTAAAAAGGACATAATTGAACTTAAGAGAAGTATATCCATCTTTTAGACCCCCTCTTACCCACTTTTCGTAAGTAGATTTGCACAAAATATACTCAACAAAAGAAACATGCTTACCAAATTTCAAATCTGTAGGTATTTTAGTTCAAAGATGGCAATTTTTGTCTATAACGTTCCCGCAACCTATAACATCTTTGAGTTCTGGGACATCTGTGATTTCCCGCCACACGGCTGGATCGGCTTCTTTAGGAGAATTGATCACCACATGTGCAAAACACCTGCACTCGTTAATATATTGTGCGGACGTGTCTTAGATCGTCCCAGCAACCTTTGTCATCAGAGGAAACCCACTCCTTCCACGGCCGTATGTAACGAGAAGAAAAGACGCCGACGGTGGTCAACCCCGATCCCTAGAGAGGGCCGAGAGAACAAAGGGAGTTCCAGCAAAAATTTCGCGATGAACGGTCACCACAAGACTCCTCCCTCACAAAACAATTGAAACTGGGACTCTAAGATAATCAAATGGAAATTAAGAAGAGGAAAAGAAAGTATTATTACTAAACTGAGAAAAAATTGGTAAAAATTTACAAAAAATAACATAAACGGGGTCCATATTAAATCAAAAGTTTAAAAACAAATTTTTAATTATGTTTTGCTATGTTATTCATTTTTGAAATGACCTTCAGGATAAGAGACTTTAATTTTTACAAAAACTAGTGCACTTTATCTTAGTTATTATATGAAATTGTGCTTAAAATAAGTGATTATATTAACATAAGGGACTGTAAATTTTTTAATGAAACAGTGATTGATAAATCTGAAGGTTAAAACATTTCTACTGTAATACAGAACATACACAAAAAATTTCAGTTAATTATTTTCAAAACTTTGAGTACATAGTCGCTTTTCCCGTTTGAATATCTTTAAAAAAAAGAACACATTTCGAGCAAAACGCGTTTTAAAATATGACATCATGCTTAAAGTAATGGCATCTTCTTTTACTAAAACCGAACCCGGGGTACCCTAGTGATCCTTCTCTATTTTCGACCCTCTTTCTTGTCATTCAATTCATTCTTTCTTTCTCTTCCCGTCTAGACCACAGATATTAAAACAAATGTTTGGCGCAGTATAGCCGAAATCGGCTCTTGCGCCAATAAACCCCAAAATCACTCACTCTTTTACTATAGTTTTTATTATAGTGAGCGGAAAATAAATTTGGTGTTTTTATAAAGCTAATAAGATGGTCTATATAATTGTCGAAATTTTTGGCGAAATTCACAATTTAAGGTTTGTCGGATACCTTAATTAAAGAGAAGTTATCATAGAAATAACATTTATTTTTTGTTTTCTTTGTATCTACAAATTTACAGTTTAATATCTTTCAGCGTTGAAATTTGAAAATTTTTCCATTAAAGTGTGATTAATTTTTATTTTTGTTACAATGGAAAAAGAAATATTTTCAGATTAAAACACTGTATTGTTTATCTCAAAAATACGATGACATTATTTCAGAGTAATTTATCTTTAATGATTTTGCGAGTAGAATTGTAATAATAGATTTTCTTTATTCAATATTTTATGACTAATATTTATATTGGGACTGAAATTAGGAAAATGCATCCGAAATTTATTTTTCTACTAGGAAAAAAGTTTTCAGTTTATTTTTATGGACTATCGTATATATATATTACTGGAGTAAATATATATACGATCTTGTGTAAGAAAATTAGAAATCTGAATGTATGTGCCATTTTTATAACACTTAAATGGTGGGAAGATTTTTATTCAATTTTTCAAGCTACTAAGTGGAGGTGAAGAAATGAGATACCTATTTAAATAAAATCAGAAAAATTATTGGTATTTTTGGACTTTATAAATATATTGTCAATTTTTAAGGAAAATAATCGACATCAACAACTGAAAAAAATTGTTAGGACTTTGATGTATTCAGAACTTTTACACTCCAGTCCTATAGATGCTAAACATATATAAAATTATAAAATTATGAAAGCCTCAACTTTAGTTAATTTTATGTCAATAATTTTAAAAAATCAAATTAAAGATTAGATAAAATGTTAACAAAAAATATCTCATTTTTTACTTTTAACTTTCAAATTGTAACATTCGTAATAAATTATGAAGATATTTTTGATCACCAGAAATTTTTTACATTTAAAGACATTTGAAAGATGATTTTTATTTGGATTGCTTGCATTTTTATTTGTTGGCTTTCGGTATTCATCAAAATTGTTTTTTATAGTAATATTTGTTTTCTTCACGAGAAAAAATCTTTCTAATTTACATATTACTAGAATGTGTAAATTAGATTTCTCTCTTCAGGCACTCAAAATATACACAAACCCATCCTCAAGGAACTTTTACTTTACCAAATTCTCGAGTTAGCAGAATGCAGTGAAAATCGTTTTACACGACACTGAAGGGACTGGAATATTTTTTCGTGTTCAAGAATGTTCCAACTCCCGCATATTTAACAAAATTAAGTTTATTAGAGTACATTTTATTTGCATACATGTATATATGCATGCACTTAATAAAAATCCATGAAACAAAAACATTAACAATGAAATGCAATACAAAATTTTCAAAGTTTTGAAAAAAAAAAATAGAGTTTTAGGAAAATCTGATATTTTTCTTTGTATTGCCTTTTTTAGCATCAAATTGTTCGATGTTATCCATTTTGTTATTCATTTAACCGTTGAAAAAAAGATGTCTAAATAACTTCGCATACTTTTCATGATGTTCTTCATTTCGGATGACGTGGGAACAAGAACTGCATTATACATTTCATTTTTCTTCGTCGGAATCTGTATGAATGATATTTTTTTAGGTTTGAACAAACTCTCTCTCTCCAAAATGCCTTTCTGCCATAATTGGGGTTGTACACACATTATTAACTACTGCAACGAATTCTTCCGATGATACAGTATTACAGTCCAATAATATGGAAACTTTCGCAAGCAATTCATAATTCGTCGACTCTGTTTCAATATCCAGAATGGAAATCTTTTCGTATTAAGCGATTTTCGTTTCGTGTTAAGAGAACACATTTACTTTGTCGAGACCTTCGTAATATTTCGTGTTAACCGATGTTTCGTTTTAAGCGTTTTCGTGTTTAGCGTATTTTACTGCATTTAAATGTAGGTTGAAGCTATTTGTCCCGTTGAATCTATTTTCTTTTATTTTGAAACAACTGGAGTCAATTTTTCCCATTCTCATTTTCACTTTTGTTTTCTTTTCATCATTTATGGATACAATTCTCATCACTATTATTAATAGCAAATAAAAAATAATTTGTTTTTTATACAAAAAAATAAATAAATGATTACCCTCTGATAGAGGGTTTAATATTTCATAATTAATATTTTTCTTCATTTCCTGTAGTGATTTCACACATCATGCTCATCAGAGCAACGATTTAATAGATTTAAATATAAACTGTTATTTGTTCAGATGTTTTATAATTGCTTGATATTCATGAAAATTATATTTCAAAATCTCATAAACTAGTATGACGAATACTTTGTTACACAAATTATTTAATTTATATTTAAGGCTTGTTTTTTTGGAAAACCAGTTTCCTTCTTCCTATTTACCTTTGAGAAATGTTTTCAAAGCTTTTATTGCCAAACAATTAGTTAATTATTTTGAAAAAATATTGATTGTGTGCGTGGCATCGCTTTAAAATATCTCGCTGTATCAATTTGAAAATTGCATTGTAATTTTTCTTTGTATAATATTTGTTGTTGAGCATTTAGTATAAGGTTCTTGTAGTGATAAATCTTAATTTTGTATCTTTTATAATTTAGTAACAGAAGTTTACGATTAAAATACTCATGTTTTCATATCGAGTACTGCATTTTGTACACATAAACTGCAATTGTAATAAACTGCGATCAAATATTATAATGATGCGTGAATATCCACATCATTATAATATTATAACTGATATTTACACACCCACATCATTATAATCCAAACTAATTTTATTTATTATTTACTCGTAGGTTAAAATATTGGCAAAATATTTAGAAAAATAAGTTGAAAAAAGAGAAAGGAAACCGCGCGTGAACTTTGTCAAACTCAAATAAAACCTTGAATACCTTTTCCGGTTTCATTTAATATTTTTTACAGACGATTATTTTCTAATAAATCTAAACAAATGAAGCAAAGGGCGAAATTTTGAAAATGTATACTTGTAAAGTGTTTTCTAAGCATAAAATACTAATATTATATTAATATATCTTAGTGAAAGATAATTCAAATAAAAATAAGTAAAAATATGTTAGTCCAAAATAAATAGTTGTGTTACAATGTTTTTAAAGTAATTGCTCATTTTGTTTTTATTAGATATGGTTTTTGTGTATGATTTTTGTATACTTTCTTCTAATTAATTTTTTACTGTGTCTATATCTACTAGAACCTTTAAGCTTTCAAAATTCCAAAAATCTCATCCAAGACAGTCGCTGTCTGAAAAAATTTACAGGCCATGATTGAAATGAATCTTTAGGCATATTTCCATGATTTTACCCTTTGACTTGTAATTTCAATCAAGCAGAAATATCGGTGAACATTGATATAGACTAGACAAGATAAAATTCAAATTATCTGCCTTAAACCACAAATACATTTAAATAAATAAGAGGTATTCTTATGAATCTCATTTGTAAAAATTCATTTTACTTCAAAACAAAATTATACGCATTTATCTCTTAAAATGAGACGATCAATGACTAAAAACCCATTTTCTATCTTGTTGAATTATTTTATATTGATTATTTATATCTATTAACCATGTATCTCATTGTGTCTCATAACAATACGTGCCAATAGTGTAGAACGCAAGAAGAATCCCAAGCTAGAATAGAGTAAACACTGGTAGCCTCCCGGTAGAAGCACGATTGGAATGCCAATGAAGAACAGAATGAGTGCATCTTCAAACTATCTTGCTCAATCGGAAGATAGTCATCTTTTTGTTTGCACCCGGGGTCGATTGTGGAGAGGGGTATCGAACGCCATCAAGTGACCGTGTGGGGGGACGGTGAGCAAAAGTTGAAGAACGAGATTAGACGATGGTGCACTGAACTGCGTGGGTTGGAAAAAAAAAGTGGAGGTTGGGATTGCAATAACATAATGTGTTGCTAGCGACAGGCCTTTTTGTTTCGTTGCAGTTTTTACATGGCGCGTGTTTGTCCCTTTTCAACAAGCATGAGGATGGTTGGAAAATGCTGTCTTGATGAGTCAGTCGTTTTTACTTTCGAGTACCTAATCCTTTCTGCTATTTTGTGCTGCTTGTTGGTGTGGGCGTTGACTTTTTTTTCTTCACTTTGCTGAAGGAAATGATGTAAGCTCCCTAATCTGTCAAATGTCAAGATGACCGCGGTAATTCCACACGTGATATTGGATTAGCTGGAAGTTAACGGAAGTTGTAACAGGCCGTGTTCACAAAGTCTGTAAAATACCCGGGATGTTCTCTTCCTGCTTCTTAAAAGATTCATACATTGTTTTTGAAACCTATGTGTGGAAACTTGCTATGTGAAGTCATATAGTTGTTTTTTAACTGGCAATCAGAGTGTTTAGTTTTTTTTTCTCACATTTTAATGGGGAAGGGGTTTCATGATTTCATACAACCTTGCACACTTAGTAGACATTCATTGCTGCTTAAAAATGCAGATAATTTCTGATGTGTATCTTTCGAGGAGTGATAGAAATCTATAGAATATGCATGTTATATAGATAGGAACGTCTTATTGCATGAGTCAAACGGGCCCAGGGCCTCGACCTAAGGGGGAGGCCTCGATTCTTTCTCGACTCTGTTTTAATAAGATCATGATCCGGATAATTTTAATGTGGTAAAATATTATTACCGTGCATATTATCCAAAAAAAGGGAATTTTAAACTCCACCTCCTCTGGTAAAAGTGTTAAGACTGTATTATTATGCGATGACCGTTTTCTATGTCTGGGGCTAGACCCAACACCATAAACAATCATTCAACTCATTTAGTCGAAATGCGGTCATTGGTCAAGTCGGTTTGTGCCTAAGTTTTTGAGATTGTGAGGCGCACATTTGTTTCAAATTGCCGTTTGAACGAGTAAATTATAATGCCATGGCTATATTACTGTGTACTTTTAAAAATCCCATAAAAGGCTTACTTTTGCATAGGGGCCCGGGACCTCAAACAGTCTTAAGACGTCCCTGTATATAAAATGATGAATACAAGAGTAAAATGTTGCAGCAAACCTTGCAAATATGTCTGAAGTTAAACACTTAAATTTAACTTGAGACATTTTAATGGGCACTTTATTAAATCGGTTTAAAATTAGATGTAAAATCTTATTTGTAAGGAAATTTAATATTTAAATTTTGTGGTGCTATACTCTGCGTCTAACTGAAACTCCGTGAATTACAAATTGCTAAGAGCTAGTCATAGCTTAGATATTAAATGGTGTATGTAAAATTAGGTATAGTTAAGTTTTATAAAAAGTTCAAATTATGTTTTGAGATCTTAAGTATACAGTTAGAGATCGCATGGGCATATTATTAAGAGAATGCACTACGTTTGATTTGCCAAAAATCTGTTACAAATTTCTTAGCTTAAATTATTCTTTCTAAATTTTTTCTATTATCTCAAAAATTGCAAGTTAATTTTTAAAAAAATCCAAAGTCTAAGTTAAAAAAAAAATTCCGAGTTGACAACTTTTATATTTGTTACAAATAAAAATGCTAAACTAATTTGTGCCAGAATAAAAAAAAATCAGTAGGTTTATATTCATGTAAAATGTTGAGCCTTTTTTACTATTGGGCCAAATGTTTTGAATTTCTTCTCTGTTGCTCTTAATATATGTAACGGAAGTTGGTATATGCATTTTTCAATCTAATCAATACTTAATTTTTAAAGTGATTAAATTTATAAAAGTTTTTCAGAGGAAGTTAGAAATATTCATGAAAAAAATTTTTTTTATAAACTTGTCATAATGTCTGTATCTGTATTTTGTAACATCATTTCATGAGATATTAATTTTTAAAAAATTAAATGGTTTGGTTTTTGTGGTATTTTGAGATAAATCCTGCTTTATAAATTACACAAATATATTACAAACAAAAAAAAAAAAAATGTTCAAAACTATTAGATCAAAAGATTTTTATTTCAATCGTACGTTATTTTTTTTAACGAACCATGGTTTGTACATCTCTCTCTTTTCGAGATCTAATAAACTATAACATCTCTATCTATCGACAGTTAGGATTTATGTTGCATCATAAATTTGAATTTAATTGCTAATTGGAATGGAGGCGAAGTTTTATTAATATTTCATGCATTTGATGACGATAAATTAAAACGTTTAGTATATGAAAATAGTTAAGGATCATGATATTAAATAATTCTAATACTTCAACAGTGTTTGATATATCTCTCAAAATAATTTTGCACGAAATTAGAATGTAGCCGATGTGTTACAACAAAAACTCTTGGAACATGTTTTGAATACCTAATTACTTGTCAACAAAAAGGAAAGAAAAAAGTTTGAGATACTCTGTAACAAACCGTTATTGCTTAGTACTTACTTGAAAATAGATGAATACTAACTGATTATTATTTACAATAATGCATATTTAGGTTGCTACTTCCGAGACGAGTATGGTTTGATTAAGAATAATTAAATCAAACAAAAGCAAGCATAAGACATTCTATTGTGAAACTAATGGATTCTGCTGAGAACACGTGATTGCACTAGATCCTAAATTGAGTCGAGATTTTTATCTGAAGTGAGTTGCATTAATTCCAGTAGGGAGTGTCAACATAGAACCAAATGAAAAGGAGTTCTATTATTAAATGATTTATTTTGAATGCATCTATCCTTGACTTCTAAGTTGCAGAAATGTAAGAGGAATATTAATTCTTATTTATAATAATCCATGAGTATAAAAGTATTGTAGGTATAGCATACGTATTTTATTTATGTAACGGGTCTATTCGCGTTTTTCCTTACAATCCTCTTGGGAATAACTTTCTTTAAATATTATTTAATTGAAAACTTCCTCCCGAAGAAGAGCGGTCTATGCAAATTATGTGATGTATTAAGTATTAGCTCTCAGGTTCGAAGGAGAGAGGTTAGAAGCTAAAGATAGCGGGAAGATTAACGTAAGATAATGTAAGGCTAGACGAGAGCACTTCGTAGATTATTGATTAATATTAAGATTGACACTTTGGTCAATTAGTTGTTAAATTGGATTAAGTCCATTTGGATTGGATTACCTTAGAAATTATCTAAGGTAATCAATACAAGAAGGCGTATTGGTGGAATGCTAAGTGTAAGGGATCCACTTTATTATTATATCTCCAATTATCTCGTCTACTTCGCTATTGCTCCCATATTTATCAATTGGTGGCATTTCTTAACTTGGGTTGTTGAATTTGTGTCGTTGTTGAGAATAGTAAATAAATTGTGTTGTTTGACTATGGCTAGTTTTCCTTCTAACTCTCGTACACT
>BMAO01012262.1:0-16921 GCA_019973975.1 Trichonephila clavata
AAATCTGTTATTTTATTTATTCGGTCCTTTGTTGTTCTTAAGGCAGGTGTGTGAATTCTATCGACTAGAAGTCTCATTAAAAAGTGAGGAAAACCCACGAATGTTAAGCTAAAATTAAGGAAGTACTAATTGGATTATTAGGTTTTGCGGTTAAATAATTTGTACTTAGTATCGCAACAATGCCAACGTAAAAGATAACTCGCGAAGTTGTAATGCCGATTTTGCATGAGTCGTACGGGATAATTTGGCAACCAGTGCTTTGTTTCATATAATGTACAATATGGTTGCGATAATACGTGAGTATTAAAATTTCAACTTATGAGGAAAAGTTAATACTTTGAGTAAATCATCATGATGAATTTCCCACAGTATGTCGATTTGAAAGTTTAATTTTGTTGAACGCTAAATTATGAACTATAAATACAGGAGGAGTTAATTTGATATCGGGGGGGGGCTACACGCCAAGCACGGTTGTTGTCGATTTACATGAATCCAAGATGGCGGCCTAGCGCAACAAATCGTCAAGAATATTTGTAAGGAAGTGTTTTGAAATATATTTCAGATAAAAAATACAGGAATAGGTTAAAAATAACCAATATCAATCAATAATGAATATCAATATAATATTATAAAAATTATATATAATATTTTTTGAGTAATATACACTGCTGGCCACCGTAAATGCAACACCAAGAAAGACAAGAGATAGCACAACACAATTTATTTTGTAGATAACATATTGACCAAGTATCAAATGATTAAATTTGTAGACTTCTGTGAAGTGTGGTTCCTGCAGAATCAGTAGCCAGAGTAGCCGCCATTGTTGGCGATCACCGCTGCCACACGCCTCGGCATTGCTTCAAAGATGACTTTGGATGGGTTCTTGGGTACAGCAGACCAAGCGCTTCCACACGTTGCCAAAGTTTATCTGGTGTGGCAGCTGGGGTGTAATCTGGGTCAATCGTTGAGCAACCATGGACCACGTGTTTTCGATTGGCAAAGATCCGGAGAGCGTGCTGGCCAGGGAAGCAATCAATCTGGTGATTGACGAAGAACCTTTGGACAATGCGTGCCACGTGCAGTCGCGCATTATCCTGTTTAAAATATGGCTGTGGCCAAGCCCTGAAGTAAGGAAGGACAACTGGCTCAACACCTCGGAGATGTAGCGCTAATATTTAAAGTACCGGCAATGCGTACTAGAGGAGTGCGAGCGTGATATCCAATACCGCCCCATACCATAATACCGTGCAGGACCAGTGTGGCGGTGCATAACGCAGCTGTTCAGCATCCTCTCTCCACGGTGTCTCCAGATTCGAATTTGACCATCGTGGTGTTGCAGACAGATGTGTGACTCATCAGTAAAGACAACTTTATTCCATTCTGCCGCCACATCCTTCTTTCATTGCACCATTGGCGGCGGAGACGTCTGTGATTCTGCGTCAAGGGTAGACTAAGCAATGGACGTCTTGCGGACAGATCACTCTGCTGTAAACGGCGTCGAATGGTACGCGTAGACACTGAATGATGCGTTACAAACTCAATGTGCTGTGCTATGGTTCGCGATGTGACTGAGTGATCCGTCACTGCCATGCGCACAATTTGTCTGTCCTCACGTGAAGTGGTGCACTGAGGTGGATGCGATCTACCACGTCCGTTCGTCGTACCCTCCTGCATTCAACGATCACATATCCGCATTACAGTTGTTTGGTTTCGTCCAACACGACTACCGATTTCTCTGAAAGATAATCCACAATCTCGGTAGGCCATTATACTTCCTCTGTCGAACTCGGATACTGGATCAAAGCTGATCGCTGTTTTCTACGAAACATAACTGATCGTTTTTTTCTGTTGAAAAACCACAAGAAAAACACAATTGCGAACTTGAAATCGTCTAAATCTCCAAGCCTTAAATAGCGCTTTGAGGTGGCGCCACAGGCGTGCGTGATGTTTATCTCCGCTGAAATTCTAATCATTTGCATATCTCACCTCCACTAATCCATGTTGCAAATTTCATGTTATTTGCGTGCTTCCTTCAGGGTGTTGCATTTACGGTGGCCAGCAGTGTATTATCATATAGTATAATTTAATAGTAATTATGATATGACAATATTCATATAATTTTATATAATAATAATAATTATAAATAACATAATAAATCTAAATAAATATAACATTTGTAATATTTATAAATTAGTAAAATAAAAATTATTATTATAAATAAAAAGTATAAAGAAACAATTGTTATATATTATTATTATATTATCAATAAAATAATTACATAATATGTATTAAAATTAATAATTGATATCAATTAATATAAGTGCTAATAACTTGCAATATTCCAAAAACTGGGAGTTCCTTCAATGAATTTCATCGAACACGGAACGTTCAAACACGCATTATTAAAAAGTAAAATAAAGTAGAAAGGTTCGATTTACAGCAATAATTAAAATAACAGCACTCATTCTTTTAAAAAAATATCCTTGTATTCACCAATGATTTAGTAGAAATATCCATATTCGAAAATAGCACAAAATATAACAGAAGACTGAAATAGAAACTTGAACAAATGCAATGGAAATGGATAAATTTTTAAAGAAATCGAATTAAAATCGTCTGAAATTAATTGGGTAACCACAGGAAAATAACCAATAAAAATTAACTCTAAAAAACGTTATCCCCATTACCACAGGATAAAAATATCAAGGTAACCATATTGTAATGTTATCACCCATCTTGGCGAACATAAACAACAACTTGTCACGTAGCCTCCGGGGTTATTCGTAATTCCCTCCAGGTTTTCGAAGCGTTATAGTACAAAAAGCAAAAAGAACGTTTAAAAGAATAGAGAAACAATTCAAGCTTTATTTACGTACTTATATGTGTGTGTTCTACATGGTCAACCTTGGTTACACTTGTCTCCGAAAGTCTGCGTACAGAAAATCATCTTGCGTGTTTATGCTATAATTACTATTAAAATCTCGCTTCAGAAGATCCAACATACCTGTCAGGGATTCTTCAAAATTTCCATATTCAAATAACAGCAACAAATTCACCTTAACATGAAAAAACAAGAATGACCTCCAAATAATCACCTACCACCCTCGCCAAAAAACTCTGCATACTCTTACAAAATGGAGCTTATTGTAAAATAATTGCAATAAATTGAGTTTTTAAGTAATCATAAGCTTCTTTTACGATCTATTTAGAATTTGAGATTTGAAAGCTTGTATGATTCCATGGCGTGAGTAAGTGAGTGAATATTAACGTCCCACTGTTCAGCTACACGAGGGATTTTGGGGACGGTCCGCGTAATTTTGAACCATGGTCAAGTGACGCGGACGACATCTGAGATGGCACCCCCTCTTCTAACTACCACACCACACCAACGGGAGGACGTTTGACTCTCGACAGATTTAACGTGCATCGCTCCTACACGGCGGGTCTTCAATGGTACTGGGATCGAACTCGTGACACGCTAGCCAGGATCCGATGCCTAGACCACTTGGCTACCGCGGCACATGATTCCATGGCAGATAACAGAAAAGAGATCGATATATTATTGAAAGAAAAATCACCATAGATTTTCAGAAAAGGGGGGAAATTTTAAAGAAATTGCTGAAAGTGTTAAAGGGAATATTCGCTGATTCAAAAAGTATTCATAAACTACAAATGAACTAAAATTTTAAAGTCCAAGCCAAGATCCGGCTGTCCGTCGGCAGTGTCACCTCAAGAATCTTGCTTTGTAATAAAATAAATCCAAGACTATGAGCTTCACAAATATGGATATTTCTAATAATTCTGTACCAGTGAATATACTACTAGCAATCAAAAATGCCAAAGAAAGCAGACGATAATATACAAGGCTTTTTTAACCACTATTCCTCTCAATTTGGTTTAGTTTATTTTTCGCACAATTAACTAGCACAATTTTAAAAAGTAAATAAAATAAGACTACAGCATTTCTTTGTAGCCACAAAGCAACATTAGAATCGTAAACATTTAAAATTATCTGAAGCTCTTTTATCACTTCTAAATTATTTCCGGTGTAGTATTTCCACTCTTTCAATGTGACGCCATTTCAATTCAGAGTATTTTAAAAGTCATCCGGTTCGTTTTCACTTTCTAAAAGGTCAGATTGCAACGATCAAGCGACAGTGAGTGCCTTCTTGAGGTTGCCCATTTTAAATAATTCGCAAGAAGAATGTTTATTTTTTTTTGACACAATTTTCCTCCTCAAACCTAGACCTCTGTTACCGCTAAAGTGCAGAAATAAGATAATCTGCATATTTACTACGGTGATCCGTTAAAGAGTGGAAAATCGCTTCCTTTCTCAATTACCCTAATTAATCTGCGAATTACTTGCACACACATTACCTACCAGACACTCGTTAATCTGCACATTAACAACTACGTACTCGTTAAAGTGAAAAGATCTTTGGTAGAAAAACAGCAATGTACGCTTAAGTTGAATATTGTTTATTTTTCGATATCTAAAGAATTTAGTTGATATAATCGAACAATCAACAAACATTGGTGATAAAAGCGATCAATTGAAAAACTAATACAAAAAAATCAAATGATTTAAATAATATTGCAATTAAGGAAATGAATTTGCGAAAAGCATATGATAAAACTATGCTTAGCTATTAGTGCTATCTAAAGATTGGTGGTAGTCGCCCATCCGGTATAGTGGTTAGCGACGCTGACTGCTCTGCCGTAGGGCCTGGGTTCGAATCCCGGAGAAAACATGGATGTTTGTAAATGTATAGTGCCTTCGCGACATGGTGGTACTCTAAATAGCCGTCGAGCCACAAGTCCTCTCGTGTGGTTGGTGGAAGGGGAAGAGAGGTGGGAAACCCCTGACCACTCCAGGGTGTTCTCCCTCAAAATTGGGTGGAACTGAGCCAAATCGTACTGTCACCTGATGGTGCTCAAAGCTACGGCTAATGACAGGCGTACAATATAGCCCGATGCCATGATGAACTTCGTGGGCCTTGATCTGACTACGTCAGACAAGTGGCAATAGCATCAACAAGATTGGTGGTACTTTGAATTGCATAACAATTGATTTTTGCGACAGGCACACTTATTCCTGAAAAATGTAGATTTGCAGTCACATTTTTTGAATCCCTGCTTTGTACCAAAAAACAAACTTTTGAACTTTAACTACACGAAAACCGCAATGTGTAGGTTAACCTAGTTAAAATGCGGAAAAATCTGGGTTCCTCACATTAACGGACTAATCAGTTAATCTGAGAATTATCTAGGTAATCTGTACAATAACAACTTCAGAGCTTTAACGGTAAAATATCGATTTGAATACAATAAAGTGTTCTGCGCAAGAGCAGAAAAATAATAAAGATTTCTCGAGGCTTACGTATTTTCTAATCTATTACTGAAAATATTTCCTAAAGATTAAAAAATTTACAAATGAATCATTCAAAAATCGACACCAAAATATCTTTTGGAATCCGAAAAAAATTTATATATATAATACCAGGGAGAAAAACACCATCCTTTTCTCAAATTTATTTAAAAAAAAAAAAAAAACGTAATAAAGTAACAATAATAAAAAAACAGTAAATAATTTCAAAAAACTAAAATTACAAAAAAGAATAAAAGAAAAAATACCCATGTAAATCACAGAACCAAAGTCAAAAATCAAGGTAGCCATATTATAAAGTTATCGCCCAACTTGGCACGTAGCACTCCGATATCAAATTTGTACCAAAAATACGCATAAAATTGTTTTAAGAATATTTTTAAAAGAAAAGATTATTTAAATCCAATTCTTTGGCAAAAAATGGAGTAAAAATAATATATTCTGGAAACATTCTCATTTCATGGAAAATTCTTCTAAGATTTCGCCTACATGTAGCTAAGCATTATATACGAGGGTTGCACATTGATTTTTGAAATTTATAATTTTATTATATCAGAGTAGAAAAATTTTAACAAAAAACACTGAAAATAATGTGAATTTTTCAAAACTTTTAGTTCAAACCTGATATCGAAGCCTTGCTCTATATATAAGCAAAATACTATTATTGTTATAGTCTTTTTCGTAAAAGAAGAATGTTTGAAAATATGTCATTCCATATTTTGCCAAAAAATTGCTTTTAAATGCAGATTTCAATGATTATGTTACATTTTTTGATGTAGACAGTCTATCCGTGCAACTGAGGTTCAGGAAATTGTTGATTTGTCGGAATCGATGAATAGTGGTTCTGATGCAGAAATTAATAATGAAACTCTTATAAAAACTGCAATAATTTCTAATGTTTTACATTGTTTGGAAACTTTGAAAACATACCTCATGCAGCAAGGATGTAAAACACGCAGTATTTTCTTCCCTGCATAAGTCGAAAAAAGAACTCTTTCGAGTCAGGAAGCAAAAAGATTGTCAAAATCTGTCATTCAGTATTTTAAAATTCCCAATTAACAGGGTGTAGTAATTCACTAATAGCATTTTTAACTGTTGAATAAAAAGTGAATAATTTCTATCAATTGTTATTTTTTGTGTAGTTGCTTATTATAGAATTTCCGAAAGATAAGAGCAGAAAATTTGTATTTTATTTAGACCCCGATATAACGAAAAACCCCAAATTCACGAACAAAATGTTCGGTCCGATGAATTCGTTAAATCGGGGTCCAACTGTAATTTTTTCGTAATTGCATAATAATATTCTAAAAACAATTTTATGTGTATATTTTAATTCAACTGACACTGGATGTCAAAAATTTCTCATTTATATGCTTTTTTCAAATTATGGTCGAGCGTAGAACGTAAATGAGCTAGTTTGATATCACGGGGCACGGCGCCAAACACTGTTTGGCGCGATAAAGAATCACGCCAAGCAGCGCATGTCGTTGGAATGAAATCCAAGATGGCGGCCTAGTGGTAAGATTCGTCAGGAAAATAATTTTAAAGAACTGTTTTGATATTCATTAAAATCGATTTCAAATGAAGAATTTAGGAATAGATTGAGACTAACCAAGATCAATAAATAATGAATATCAATATAAAAAAACCATATAATATAATTTAATAATTTTTTTAAAAAAGAATAATCATCATATTGTAATATAATAAGAATCGTACATACATAAGAATGCTCATTTAACATAATAATAAATAAATAACAAAATAATAATTTTCAATAAATAACATTAATAAAAAATAAATAACATAATACTTAGAAATAAATAACATAATAATAATTAAAAATAAATAACACATGTTATATGATTATTACATATAGTAATAATTGTATTTTATATTATATTATTAATAAAATAATTACATAATATATATGAATAGCAATTAAAAAGTACTGAAAACTTGCTATGTTCCAAAAACTGCAAGTTTCTTCAACAAATTTCATCGAACAAGAAGAGTTAAAAAAAAAAAATTAATAAAATGAATTGTAAATAAACAATTTATAGCAATAATTAAAAATGCAACACTCATTCTCTTTAAAAAAAAAAATATCCAAGTTCTCCTCAATGATATTAGAAATATCCATATTCGAAAATAGCATTAAATAAAACAGAAGACTGAAATATAGTTTGATTCAGAATTACAATATGAAAATGGTAAAATTGTAAAGAAATCGAATTAAAATCGTCTGAAATTAATAGGATTACCCGCGAGAACAGAACCAATAAAAATTATTTCTAACATACGTTATCTCCATGGCAACCACATCGCCAGACGATAAAAATATCAAGGTAACCATATTGTAATGTTATCGTCCATCTTGGCGAACGTAAACAACAACTTGGCGCCTGCCCGTGATATCAAACTAGCAGGAAAATTGTTTATGGAATACGGTAGACTAAGGTTTGAAGAGAAAAAAGAAATTTTATAGGATTGGGAATTCAAAACATCAGACTAAAATCCTCAATCGGTATTAGGGAACCGGATTCTTATTGAGATAATAAAATGACTGGTAAGGCAAAATTATAGGGAACATTTCACACACAGAAAATCTCTAAATATACTTACCTACTTTTGAGTTACATTGATGGAGAAGACTGTAAATAAAAAGCTTCAAAAAATGATGCAATATTTCACTTTTCTTTTAAATATGAACTTTTTTTTTTTTTTTTTTTTTTTTTTTTTTTTTAAAAAGTGTATTTTTTCTTCTTCACTTTTCATTTTTACTTTTTCTTTTTTCCGCTAAAGATAGGCCATGTAGTGGAGCTGATTTACGCTAAATCTGTCGGGCTCAAACGTCCTTCCGTCCGTTGGTGTAGGTATGGAAGTTAGGAGATAGTGGTGCCAGCTCAGGTGTCGTCCTCGTCATTTGGCATGACGAGGTCCGTCGCCATAAACCTTCGAGTAACTGAATAGGGTGACGTGAATATTCACTCACCCAAGAATGTTTCCGAATCAATAGTGAGACTGGGTAGCCTAGTGGTTATGGTCACGTACTCGAGGCTGGAGTGTCGCGAGATTCGGTTCACTGAGTGGAGTATACAGATCTCTCTAATGGGGGGGGGGGGGCTTACATTCGTAAAGACAAGTAGATGAAGCACTGAGGGGCAGTGGCGCAACGTCACCACTTTCCACACAAAACTACGTGACCGTTTAGACGTCATTAGTTCCCTAACAGGAAATCAATCCTTTGGTGGAGACTGCCACAGGTCTTTAAAAGATTTATGATTCGAACATGTTTCTCTCAACAGAAATAGTGTCGACCTTGAATCGAGGCCTGAGGGCAAAATGAGAATCTATTCCGATGAATTAACCCCTTGTCATTAATGACTGATTGAGTGAGAGTAATATTAATGTCGACTGAAAGGTGACATGCGAACTACTAGCGACGGACCTAGTCATTCTGAAACATAATCAAGTGACGAGGACGACACCTGAGTTGGCACCACTCCTACTTCCCCACCACACCAACAGGAGGGAATTTGAACCTCGACATATTTAACGTACATCGCCTCTCTCTACATGGCGGCATCAGAACTCTAACCCGCCTTGTTCCGGCCACGAGTTCGTGATCAAAGACACTAGACTACCGCGGCCACGACGTGACAGATAAGGATTATTATTTTTTGTAGTTGTTTGTATTTCAATTTTTTTTTTTATCAATGTATTTGTCTTTTCTATTATGTAAATAAAATAGGTGCCTTTTAGATTATTTCTAAGAACTTTTTTTCCCGTCTTTTCTGCCAAAATTACCCTCTGAAAAAAATAAAATAAAATCATAGCAAGACTTTCAGGAACACAACAGAAATCGCAAAGTTTTATACTCACTGCTTGGGGGATGCTGGTCTCGAATCTGAGGACAGAAGATAGCTCCGTTCCGATTCCCGGAGTCCTGGCGACATTCTGCTTCGAGATCTCACTTGCCAGCCATACGAACTGCTATGACCTAGACTGTAAGAGAGAAAAAAAATTTGAATGGATAGTTATGAAAAAAACGAGACAATCAAATAAGTGTTATTTGTGCTTGAACAATTTCCTCGTGTTATGTGTATGGGAAGACGAAATCTCTTTCTCAGAAAAATTCTAAATTAAGTATTTAAAATTTATCTCAGATATCCACTGGCGTAGTAAGTCCTGAGTGGGATCTGTATCAAAATTCCTGCGGTCTTTGGGAGGCCCTTAAACATTTTACTTTTTTCTGACACATTTTGGGGGCCCTAAAGCTTGAGAGCCCCATAACATTGAGACAACGAGAGTTACGCCCTTGCTAATAACGTAAACGTAAGTGGTGCATAAATAGAATGAATAATATATATATATAATCAAAATTTCTCTACAAGAGAGAGATGAATAAACATGATTAAAACTGAAAAGAATTGAAATTGCAAGATAACCAGACAACAGAATTTTAAAGGAAATATGAAAAATTAAAAAAATAGAGTTAAATATAAAAAATATATATATAAAAGAATGGATGCTACAGTATTATCAACATTGCTGACTTAGGACAGCTTATATATCAAAAAATATATATATAAGTGGGGTTGAACATGTTTTGAGGCCAGCCAACCTTCCCCTTTCTGTTTATAATACTGAGCAAAAACCTATTGAAAATAATGGATAGAAAATCTAAATCCATTATGAGAAAAAGGTAACTTACCTAAAAATTGCATACAGAAATGCAGAGCCCGCGCTAAATCTGAGTACAATAAACAAGTTATTGCCAGATTCTGGTCCCAAATACATATTCAACGCAAAGCAATGGCTGTAAAGTAGCACTTAGCAAAAGTATGAAAAGAATAGAAATAATAAATTAAGAATTGTAAACATACTACCATTTTCTTAGGGACACTAAGAGATTATATGATTTAAAAAAATATAAAAATTACATTAAATTTTAAAAAAGTAATTTTATCTAAAATTAGAATTTGGGGGTATCTATATCTTTCTAGGATATATATATATATATATATATATTATAGAAAAACCGCAAGACAATAAATCCTATTATGCGTGAGTGAGTGTTTATTAATCCTTTTGCGACGGGTGTGTCATATATGCACCAGTCTCAAACTCCCTTATCAGACGACAGGCCGTTCAATGCACTTTTCCGTGGGGATGGGCAAAGCTGTAGTACCAGAATGAAACGCGATTCACCATTACATCCTCCAGCTGCTGGTGACATTTGGGGAGGATGCATATGTGACACATCCGTCTCTACAATGTTTTCCATTGATCAATACGTCGGCGCTAAAGGGTTAAATGAGTGAGTGTCATACACAAAAAGCAACACGAAGGCAATTTGTGACGGATCTATACGCAGCTCTACCAACTTCTTGGAATTCCTTTAAGGGAAACAATTAATTCAACCAACTTTCACCTAAGGTAAGAAAACGTAATTATGCAAATTAAGTTTAGTATATAAATTCTGTATTCGCGAGTTTTGGGAGTTAGTGAAGTGAGAATCCGATTGTTAAAGTGAGAATTGAAGATTACCAAAGTGAGGATCGCTTGGATGCGTGGTGATCAAGCCAACCTTTAGGGTACAAGGCCTCATCTATACGATTTTTGAAGTACAATAGTTCAGGTACTGTGCTTATTTAAATAGAAGTTAGAGAGTAAATTGTTAGAGCGTGTCCGAATTAGAAACGAGATTGTATAAGTTAACGTAGAAATTAATTCTATGTCTGTAAATATTATCCCCATGCTAACTGGTCTCACCTTTGCACTCTAATTATTGATCAAAACTATCTTAATTGGATTATTATTGTGTCTGTGTTGTATATTGTGACAAATAAACGATTTTAGTGAATCATGTCGTCTGATCAATTAGTTCCTCCCAAACATATAGCCGGGTCCGAGAGTAGACAAGGGGGGTTAGAGGGAAGTAGGAATAGTACCTCATTACAAATTGGCCATGGACTTCATCAATTTGAACCTCGGTCTAGTGACAAGATCGACACCTGAGATGCCGTCTCACTCTCCAAACTTCCATATAACACCAAAGGGGGGAGGCTTTCAACCTTAACAGATTCAACATGCATCAGCCCTTCTACACGGCGAGTCTTCAGCGGTGCAAAGGCTCGAATTTATGACACTCTGCACACGAATTCGTGGCCATAACTAGGCCCCCGCGGTTATCCCATTGCGCGGAAGTCTGGCAAATTTCGAATTATTAGTAGAAAATAACCGAGATATCCAGATATAAGGGTTGCCCAAATGAAAAGTGAACACGTGCAATTGTTTCAGAATAATTGCAGCTATAGCGACTCCACCGAACATGAATATAAAGAAAGGTAGGAGGTGCACATGCAACGAGCAGTAATGAACCCTGTTCTTGTTAGAGGAAATAGATCAAAAGTAAAGTCATGCTATTCATGGATGCGTCCATATAGGAATAATACGCGGTAGTATTATTTTAATAGTGGAAGGTGAGCTGGATGCTGGCATCTAGTAGCGAAATGGGCAGTCAATGGCGAGCGCTGCTTAGTTCGAACAATTCGTGCAAACGTTTTCGTGAAGGGCGGCGAACGATATCAGATCTCCTTGACAATGCCTGCCCAAACATCTCTCATAAAACCCAGGCAATCTTAACGAAATTACATTGAAAACTGTTGGAACACCCACCGTACAGATTTGTCTCCCTGAAACCTGCCATACTTTTTTCCACTTAAGAGAGAATTACGTTTCCATTCGGATGATAAGGTGAAGAAAGCTATGTTGGATTTCTCTAGAACCAACCACGATCTTTCTACAGCGAAGGCATAGACCTACTATTGAAACGATGGGACCTGTACTACAACACCCTTGGCCATTTATTTTGATTTCTAATAAAGATATTCTTTTTATTCAACTTGTTCACTTTTCAATCGGGCAACCCTTATAAAATGTATTCTCCGTTTTAATTGAACCTTTTGTACATATAAAGGTTAATTATGGCTATTAATATTGATTCGTTTCATTTGAAGAAGCCGTAGTTTCAAGCAATATGCAGTATAGATATGAAGAAGACTCTCTCAGTGTATTTTCTTTCATTTGAAAAGTTACAGTGTCGTGACCAGATTATTATTAGCTACAGGATATGGCATTGTTGTGAGGTGGAAAAGAAATTTTTAAACTGGTTACATGTATCTCTCATAGATGATCCAAGAAGCAGAACACTATCACTCATGGATGATGTTGCCACTTTGAACAAAATGGAAGACTTTATCCTGATAGACCGCTGAATACCCATGCAAATGATCGTGAATGAGACTGATCTTATTAAGGTAGTGTGTGAAAAAGTATTCACGAAGACATGTCAAAGGTGTCACGCTGGGTACCACAATTACTGACTCCTTTTCAAAAGCAAACACAGCGTGACCTGTCAAAAAAAAAATATCGATTCTTCTGGAGCAATAAGAAGATGAATTTTGAATTATCTGATAATTATGAAAAAATATTGGATCTATCAACAGGAACTGTTGTTGTCGTGTATGATAAAGTGCACAGGCAGAAACGATGATAAAAATTAGTGCCAAAGGCGTGAATCACTGCCTTGGCAATGTCTTCAGCCTTGTATGTGTCCATGTTATGGTCAATGTCAATTTTGAAAAGGGCACGAAAAATGGAAGGGCATCTAAGAAAGTGTTTAGAATCCAGGGCCGTTCCCCACACAAGGCTTGTACTCCACATATGCTCTTGATCTATCAGGCAGGATCTTCACACCTTTGAAGTGTTTTGTCCTTAGTCTGGTTATGGTCTCCGTTACCTTACGGTTGTAGTTTAATTCTGGCAGTGAGAATTTTTTCCGAGGATTTACGCAGAGTTTCTGTTTTGAGACTGCGTTGGCATAAAAAACCGTAATAGAGAGAGGCACAGGCTCCATTGTTCTGGCTTCTTTGGCAAGAGCTTTATATTAGCGTGGGTTGGGATCCGTTGACAGATGCAGAATTTTCCCATTGCCTCAAAGGATAGCAGCAGAGAGTTGATGTCTTTGGTGAGCCTTATTTCCCCCCTCTGAATGGCCTCGAAAGCGGATCTGCAATCCGAGATCACAATGTTGCCGTCGGAGTGAACGAAATTTGTCCATTCGAGGTATTTATATAGAGCTGTCCTGATTGCAAGGAATTCACACGTAAAACTGGATGTGAGTTTCTCCGCTGAAACCCTGTGCTTCAAAGTTGTATTATCTGGGTATGTAAGAATGGGACACCATTGCAGTCCACTATTGCAGTCTGATTTTGAGGAACCGTTGGTGTAAGGAGTGACAAGACGAGACTTCATAAAATTAAGTATTGTGTGCATACCTTTTCTTTTTGTCGTATATCTTTTGGTTCCTTTTTCGTGCAGGGCTCTAGCAAATCCAAAATAATTTTCCAAAAGATATTAGTTTGACTGAAAACAGGGTTCCTGAATGATCGCTTCAACTTTTCGAGGCAATGGCAGCCAACCTTTATGACTAGTGCAAATAAATAGGATCTAAAATGAGAAGGAATTGAAAACATTTTCCCTCAGTGAGATTAAGATGCAGAAGCATGCAAGATAGATCGTGCTGTCGAGTTCTGTGGACTGTCAAGGAATCAACTTAACAGACTACCAGGAGAAGAGTCAGATCACCCATAGTGCCTATTACTGCAAGAGAATTGCGTGATGTTCTGATCCAAAAAAGGTATGGTATGATCTCCAAAGTTATCTGCCTCCTAGCCGACTGTGCACTTGCTCATTCCTCTAGAGCAGGGGTCTCCAAACTACGGCCCGAGGGCCACATCCGGCCCGCGGACAGATTTTGTCCGGCCCGTGGAGAACTAGCATACTTGAAAACTCCTTTTAGAGAACATATTTTTTATAGCAAATTAAATTTAGTTTACTGAAGTATTCTAATTTTATGTTGAATAATTATTAATATGACATCTACATTGATATGGCCATGGGCTAACTACTCATAACATTGTTGTAGGCTTATTGTTATTGTTTTTGTAATAAGTTGAATAAAGAAACACAGAATTGTAATGAGTAAAGACATGTATAATATGCAGAAAATTTAACTTCAGTATATAATAACTAACAAATTATTGAAATGAATCCAACTAACATTTTATACATTTTAAATAAAAACATAACTTATGACAAGCATAATGACATATGAAATACTAATAAGATTATGTAATTGAGATTTTCCACTGACAATAGTTTGTAGTTGTGGACTAATTTTACTTGTACCAATTATTAAAAGAGATTTAAGATGTTCGTCAGTTAATTTTGAACTGTAAACATTTTTTATGTACTTCATTTTTTGAGAAGGTCTTCTCACACAAATAAGTAGTACCAAAAACAGAAAACAGCCCACGAGCAAATTTATGCAAATTATCAAATTGTGTCAGTGGAAGACTCTTATAAAATTCCAACAAAGATGAGTTTGGATATTTGTTCTTAATTATATCACTGCACTGTAGATCAATCATTTCCATTTGAAGTTCCGGGGCTAGGATTTCAATGTCAGTATCAAAAGGATTCTGAAAAATCTTAATTTGATTCGCAATGGCATCAAAGTCCGAGAAACGAGTATCAAATTTATTTTCAAAGCACTCAAAGTTTCGATTGCAAAATCGATAGGAAACTCAGTCTCAGTGGTGTGGCTGAATATTTCACATGTTTTAAAATGTGAAAAACATTTACTTCGTAGTTGTGATTGAAACAGTATCAATTTCTTCCGGAATGATTTGATATTAGTGTATAAATCAGAAAGATGCTGGTTTTCTCCTTGCAATCTCAAATTCAGTTCGTTCACATGTTTTGTCAATCAACATAGAATGCTAACTTACACAGCCATGCGTTGTTTTTGTAATTCAGTAAGAGGGCGATGCTTTTCATTCAAAAAAATTTCGATCACTGCTCGAAGTTCAAAAAAGCGCTGAAGGACTTTCCCACAACTAAGCCAACGTACGGCAGTATGATAAGGTAAGTCATTTTCTCCAATCTCTTCATAAATTGTCGGTGATTCAGCCAAAAGATCTGATAAAATTAACAGTTGATATGACTGGTTTCAGAACTTCAGACATATCCAAACATTTTCCGCACAAAGACTGTTGATGAATGATACAATGTAAGACTAATGGTTTGAACCACCGTCATTTTCTACAGCCTTTGACACAAGAGCGACCACTCCTTTATCTTTCCCACTCATGTTTTTGCCTCCATCAGTTGTAATACATTTTAAGTTTTTCCATCGAAGGTTCTTTTGATTAATGGCCATTTCAACTCCTTTAAAAATATCTCTACCAGTAGTTGTGCCATGAATACTATACATATCAAGAAGTTCTTCATGCACTTCATAGCTTTTATCTACTCCTCGAATATAAATCAACACCTGAGCAGTATCTGACACATCCGTTGACTCATCCAAGGCCAAAGAAAACCACTCAACATGTCCATTTTTGTCGAACAGTTGAGAGGATATATTTTCAGCGATGTTTTCTACCCTTCGAGCCACAGTGTTTGCTGACACATACTGACAGTTTTTAATAAATTTACCTTTTCAGGGCACATTTCTTCGGCTACTGCAATTATGCATTCTTTGATCATTTCTCCATCGGTGAATGGTTTTCCACGTTTGCAATTTCAAGAGCCACACGAAAGCTGGCACGAGTTGCAGCCTCTTGTTCAGTTTTGAGTTTTGTAAATGAAGATTGCTGCGATTTCAATCCGCGCTTCATAGCTTCGAATTTTTCTGTCCGCAAACTTCCTGTATATTTTGAGTAATTTTGAAAATGTTTTGTTTCATAATGACGTTTAATGTTATATTCCTTGAGAACGGCTATGCTTTCATTGCAAATCAAACATAGCGCCTTGTTACTGGACTCAATTACGAAATACTGAATGTTCCACTGAATCTTTGAATTTTCTGCATTCACTATCAATTTTTCGCTTCTTTTCCATACTACTAAATCACACACAAAAGCAACAATTCAAATCAAAATACTGTTACAAAGATGTCTTAAACTTAAACACGCACAAACACGTTTTAAGGAGGTACGCACTATTTTATTTCACAACAGTGTCATAGGAACTGACTTGTGGTTGCGCCACTAGCCTTCTTATATATTCCAATTACTGCCATCTAGAAGTGAGTGGAAGACACCAGAACTTTCTCGAACCAACGAGATTATTCTGTACGTGCTATTAGCGCCATCTGTTAGCGATAGAAGGTACTACCTATTTCCGCTTGTGTCCACCAGATGTCGTGTCACGTTACTCCTCATGGCTCGTACTCTACGACTAATCTAGAAATTACAGATAATGACAGGAAAATTAATAATATGCCGTGTTGCCGTTTTGCGGACTTTAGTCCGATTTGCAGCCTTTTTTAAACGTTGCGTACTTTTTCGGACTTTTTTTTTCAGTGGACTATTTCACTTTTTACCACCGGCAACAATGATAATATGGTTTTGGCCCTCGGAACTTACTGGAGTAATCAGTATGGCCCTAAGGCTGGAAAGT
>BMAO01012263.1:0-12079 GCA_019973975.1 Trichonephila clavata
TACACTATTAAAATTCGAAGGTAAACAAACGTATGTATGTATGTATCTATCTATCTATCTATCTAGTGCGTCTATCTTCTCACGAACAGCACCACGCAGAAAGTCGCGGAAGGTACCAAAAGATCGGGAATTTTCCGGGGAAGCCGTATTGCCTATTTATATTCCGATATTGTAATTAGTTAAAAAGATATTAATTAAAAACTTAAAACGCCGAATTGTTTTACTCTGCCGGTTGTTTACTTGGCGGAACTTCCTTCCGTTTCGGCCGAGCGGTAATCTTACGTTTTCCACCATATTAAAATTGTCATCCGATTTTCGGTGTCGAAATTAGACAAAAAATATTACAGAATCGGAAAGATCATTTATTTCGCCACGACACGGTATAATTTTTTTTGTAAAATAACGATATTTTCTATTTTTTTCGAATTTTTTAAAATAGTGTTAAAACTGATGCGTTTTTTATGAAAATTATTTCTAAATCGTTGGGTATGAATTACTTTTCGTGTTATTAAATCGATATTCTACACTAATTAACTTCAAGCCTTTCTCTTTTAGATCCATTCATTTAAAAAATAAAATTCCAAAACTTTTTTTTAAAGAATTTTTAAAAGTAGTCTTAATTTTTACTTCACATTGAATAACTTCGTCATTTATGAAGATAATCTCACAAATTTTTTTCCGTGTGTACAGTAATATTATCGTAACATATACGAAGATTGAAAAATTGCTTCAAAATTACGGATTTTAAAAAAAAATTGTGATTTTCGTAAACTTATGTTTTTCAGAGAAATAAATTAAAAAGTAGTAATTTGTACATTTTTTATTTCAAGTACGTTATTTTTGCAAATAGTTGGTGATGTTTGAGAGCATTAACGTAAAAATTATGCCCTTAAAATAAGGTAATGATTTTTTAAATAATTCAAAATATGCGATTTTAATTTAGCCAAACATTGGCGTCGAAATTAGCTTTGCGCAAAGACTTCAGACCTGTTTCGCCTTCGACCGCTCTAACTCAAGGGTTACACTAAAAAATTCTGCCTTAAACAGGGGGAAATCAGTAACTTTGGCGAGTAAAAAAAAAAATGCGAGTGAAAATGTATTTTATCAACTATATTGTCAGATTAAGATGATAAAATGCATTCAATGCATTTCTGAGATTCATTTAATATTATCAGTATCGAAATTTTTGTTCTTTTCATAAACTTATAGTTTACTTTAAAATAATGCTAATGTATATTTCTTTTTTTGACATATAATTTCATAATAAAATCGAAGAATTTGCCATTTCGAAATTTTTTTTTTTGGAAATAGTCAGTTAAATAGGTATAAATTCCTTAGAAAAAAAAAGCTATGTTTGTATTATATATTCTTTATTATTAATTGCTTTTTTTTTAAAATATCAAAATCAATAAATTTTTTGCAATACATTTAAATGTAATCTTCAATCGAAATCTTTCAATCGTTATGTGAATATCCTATGGATCCCTCAATTAAAATTAAATTCAATTTGAACCGACCATTCATTATTATTGCCTATTTTCTGTTCTGTTACTAATCTGCGTGGCGTGGTTGGCTAACGCGCCGCTTTCGCAAGTATCTTAATTCTTTCTTATGTCTGGTTCGAATCTAGCGAATTTCATTTTGTTCGTTTCTGCTTATTTTTCCCACGTAAATTAATTTTACTGATAAATACTTATTTTAACATGATCCTCTGTTATTTTAATGTACTTTTAATTATTATTTTTTTTTTTTTTTTGCCTTAAAAAAGTTTTTTTTTCTGATTTTTAATCATTCAAAGTAATTTCTATCTTTTTCAACAATTCCTAACAAGAAGCTTTCATTTCTGTTTATTTTTCCCACGTAAATTTTCAGTGCTGCCATTATTTAAGCAAACGGAATGTCACAATTAATTGCTAAATGAATATTTTTAATCAATTTTAATGTAAAAATATTAATAAGTTATAGTTTTGTATTTTATAAATATCGATGAATTTAAAAGAAAATGATTTTTAAAAAGTTCATTGATATTTAGAAACAGTGATTAAAAAAGTAAAATGCCGAAAACTATATGTCACAATTAATTGCTAAATGAGCATTTTTAATCAATTTTATTAAAAATAATTAATAAGTTAGTTTTGTATTATATAATTTTTTCCGCAGATACGTGTTTAAATAATTTTAACACAGAGTGGAATGAAAAACTATAAAATTAAAAAAATTAAATGTTCTTATCAAATAGTATTCTTTTTTTTTTTAATGTTTTTTTCAGTGAATGTTAGCATATAACTAGGTTTTCCCCCCAAAGTGGATTTTTAACACTTATATATGTTTAATTAAACATCCAAATGTTTCAAGAGCTATCTGTAGAATTTTTTTTATTAGTATTTATTGATAATGGATTTAAATTAATATATTTTTTTAAAATTAAAATGCATTCAATGCATTTCTGAGATTCATTTAAAATATTTATCAGTATCGAAATTTTTGTTCTCTTTCATAAAACTTATAGTTTACTTTAAAATAATGCGTAATTGCATGAAACCTTTTTCCCCCCGTGTCAAATATTTCATAAAATTCTCACAATTTTACTTCAAGAATTAAAATAGTAGTGAAATTTTGTAATTTGAAAAATTTATACTTTCTGTTCTTTTTTCAGCATACAACTATTTTTAAAAATGCTACAGTTTCGTTTCAGGGAAAAAACTAAAAATATTAAATGTTTTTATCAGATAGTATTATTTTCTTTTTGAATGATTTTTTTCAGTGAATGTGTACTTATAACTAGGTTTTTTACATAGTGTTTTTCTTAGCAGTTACAAATGTTTAATCAAACATCCAAACGTTTCAAGAGCTATCTGTAGAATTTTTTTATTATTATTTACAGATAATGTGGATTTAAATTAATATATTTTTTAAAATCAAATGAATATTTCTATTATTTCCTTATTAAATTAATTATTTGTTAATAAAAGGTATAACGCCTATTATTTTGGATAAAAATACGTTCTAGAGCCTGGAATAAATAGTTGTCCTCAGTGCCAGCCTAGCGGTAGCTAGGCTTCTACTTCAGTTACACAGTATACCTAAGAAAGGGAGTAAATAAAGTGAGAATGATAGGTTCGCCTAAGCTAAAACTAGCTTCGGCGGTCAGGAGGTGGTGGGGGGAGGTGGAACATAGTTTCCGTAAACGGAAAACAGCTTTTGCGTTTCGTTCTTCAATCCGAAAAGGGGGTTTTCGTTACGTTTAACAGCATGGGGGGGGGGTGGAATTCTTAGAAATCAGGTAGTATCTTCGTTGCGCTATGAGGCAAACGGTACATGAGGTGAGGCTGGTTCATGAAGTTAGATTGAGAGCTAATCATTGGGTTGTCATGATTGCAGAATGGAAAGTTGCAGAATGGATTGCAGAATGGAAAGTCGAGGAAAGATTCGCTATTAGGGTGTGGATGGGTTCAACACAAAGTTCTTCGTGGAGAACAGATCTTGGGATGTACCTGTTTATTATGAAGTCTTTGAATATCATTTAATTGTGTGTTACTGGCAGATCCCCAAATGGGGCATGTATACGTTAAGATGGGGCGAAGATAGGTTTTGTAAATAAATATCCGGTTATTTAAAGAGAGTTTGGATTTCCTTCCAATCAGTACGTTCTAGAGACATTTTTAAGCTAACTGTAAGTAGCGATTGATTGATTAATGAAAACCTGAAATTATTTTATTATTTTAGATTCCTAAAAATTATCTATTATTAAAAAATGATGACTTTTTTTTTACTCAAGCATCAAAATAGTTTTCTTTTATTGTTTAAATTTATTATTTTTTTACTAAAGCAATATTGTTTTCGACATGTCATGAATAGAAACTTGAAGATAAATCTTATATCTGAGGGGAGAGTCAGGGGGAAAATAGTTCTACACTCAAATAAGCCACTGTAACACAATGCAGTAGAAAGAGAATTGAAACATGTTTGACATTAGTAAGATCTGGAAGATATTTTTTTTTTTCGAAAAAGGGAATTGTAGTGACGTTTATATAAAGGAATCACACACATACCAGGAACTTTGATAAAGGAAGGTGAATTTCCATGGCAGTATGTTATGCATTCGAAACAAATTTTAATAAAACACTCAAAATACTTAAAACAATCATTTAATAATTTCTTCTTTTATAAAGATAATTGCATGAAACATTTTTCCCGTGTGTCGAATATTTCAAAAAATCCTCACAATTTTACTTCAATATTTAAAATAGTAGTGAAATTTGAAAAATTTCTACTTTTCTGTCTTTTTTCAACATACAACTATCTTTAAAAAGGCTACATTTTCGTTTCCGGGGACTAAAAAATTGCAACGAAAGAACTGAAAACTGAGTGAGTGATTTTTTAATTCGCACTGTTCGCCTATTCGAAGGTTATTGCGATGGACCTCGAAATTTTCAACCATGGTCAAGTGACGAGGACGACACCTGCGCTTTCACCCATCTCTAATAATTAGAACACCACACCAACCAACGCAAGAACAAATTTCGAAAAAGGGAGTTTTAATGACATAGTTAAAGAAATCACTCACATCGCGCACATAAGAGCTATCGGCCTGAGGGAAACACGAAATTTCCATGAGGGTGAAGTTATTCACTCGGTAAAAGCCCGTGCAACGCCGGGCTAAGCGGAGAGGAAAGAAACAAAGAAATCAAAGTAATTTCGAAAAATAATATTGGAAGTGTTGAATTTGTGAAGAGAAGGGAAAATGTTAAGCGGCAAAGCCATGACAAGCACTCACGGGTCATGCAATCACATCGTACGCGTCAAAACCACACAAAAGTGTTGGCGTCAGAAAGAAACGAGGAAATTAACATGGTGATTAAGTTATACTCTCGGTATAACTTAATCCCCATGTTAATTTCACATATGCACATATGTATGCACTCGGTAAAAGCCCGTGCAACGCCGGGCCATGAAAGCTAGTCTACACTATTAAAATTCGAAGGTAAACAAACGTATCTATCTATGTGCGTCTATCTTCTCACGAACAGCACCACGCAGAAAGTCGCGGAAGGTACCAAAAGATCGGGAATTTTCCGGGGAAGCCGTATTGCCTATTTATATTCCGATATTCTAATTAGTTAAAAAGATATTAATTAAAAACCTTAAAACGCCTAATTGTTTTACTCCTGCCGGTTGTTTACTTGGCGGAACTTCCCTTCCGTTTCGGCCGAGCGGTAATCTTACGTTTTCCACCATATTAAAATTGTCATCTAATTTTCGGTGTCGAAATTAGACAAAAAATAATTACAGAATCGGAAAGATCATTTATTTCGCCACGACACGGTATAATTTTTTTTGTAAAATAACAATATTTTCTATTTTTTCCGAATTTTTTAAAATAGCGTTAAAACTGATGCGTTTTTATGAAAATTATTTCTAAATCGTTGGGTATGAATTACTTTTCGTGTTATTAAATCGATATTCTACACTAATTAACTTCAAGCCTTTCTCTTTTAGATCCATTCATTTAAAAAATAAAATTTCCAAAACTGTTTTTTTTTAAAGAATTTTTAAAAAGTAGTCTTAATTTTTACTTCACATTGAATAACTTCGTCATTTATGAAGATAATCTCACAAAACCTTTTTTCCGTGTGTACAGTAATATTATCCGTAACATATACGAAGATTGAAAAAATTGCTTCAAAATTACGGATTTTAAAAAACATTTTGTGATTTTCGTAAACTTATGTTTTTTTCTGAGAAATAAATTAAAAAGTAGTAATTTGTACATTTTTTATTTCAAAGTACGTTATTTTTGCAAATAGTTGGTGATGTTTGAGAGCATTAACGTAAAAATTACGCCCTTAAAATAAAGGTAATGATTTTTTAAAATAATTTAAAATACGCGATTTTACATTTAGCCAAACATTGGTTAACTGTCTGGTGGCGGAGTGCTGAGAGCTCCCGCTACACTCAAGACTATAACTGCAGCACTGCCGTGCGCGGTCAATGTGAAGGATGATGTCCGCCTCGTAGAAACCCACCGGTCGTTTTTTTCATACTTGTCTTAAATTTTTTCTCCTACTGGACATTGCGTCACCACACATCATTACACACACTCAGACCCCCATGGGCAGCCTTTTTTGAGCCAATATCCTCATCACTACTACATCCAAATTGGAAGACACTCTCTCTTCCACCAGATTCCAAAACCGAGCCGCCAAAGATCATCGCCTCGAAGCCCCGCCTACCGGCCTGATCGCCACTCATCCAATTGCTAAGCTCCATACTATCCAGCATGAAAATGCAACTTAACCAAGACCTATACAGAACTTTTTCTAGCCAGATAAGGGTCTGAGGGTTCCCAGAAACCCATGTACCCGAAATTATATCCGTATTTTTTTTCCCCCTTGAAAAAGGTTTTTTTCTGATTTTTAATTTTTTTTCACCCGGAAATAGTCAGTTAAATAGACATAAATTCCTTAGGCAAAAAAAAACCTATGTTCATATTATATATTCTTTATTATTAATTTTTTTTTAAATATCAAAAATCAATAAATTTTTTACAATACATTTAAATGTAATCGTGAATCGAAATTTTTCAATCGTTATGTGAATATCGTTATGTGACAATCGTGAATCTGGCTGCTCTGGCTTACCGCCATTTCTAAAATATTTTTGAATTTCTCTGGTCAAAGAAAAAAAAGATAACAATTTTTTTAGCATTTCTTGGACAAAGAAAAAAAGATAAGTACTCTCTTTTTAAGTTTTAATTAATATTTTTACTTTGTTTGATTGTTTCTGTTTTAGTGACTGGCGACAGATTTTACCTGTTGCAGTACATGCTAATAGAACAGCAATTGTTGAGACTTGCTTGAAGAATTCACCTCTTTGGAGCTCATTCAAGCAATTTTCACTCTTTAGGAATATGAGAACTGAACCCCATGAACAGGATTTTGCAAGTTGGCTTCTGCATCTCGGCAATGGAACTTTGAAGAATGACTGTCAATTAGGAGAAGATATTGTGGAAATTCCCGAAGAATGTGTCGTGAAGGAGTCCATTGTTGATGAAATTTTTGGATCATCTGTTTTTGATATGGAAAATCTGTCGGGAAAGGCTATTTTATGCCCCAAGAATGAGGATTCTCTGAAAATCAACGAACAAGTTTTAGCAAGATTTCCAGGCCAGAATGTTACATATTTCAGCGCAGACAGCATTATTTCTGAAGATCAAGAAGAACAGAACAATTTTCAACTGGATTTCATCAACGGAATAACTCCTTCTGGAATGCCACCACACATACTTAATTTGAAAGTAGGAGCCGTGATTATGTTGCTCAGGAACTTAAATCCATCTGCAGGACTGTGTAATGGAGCGCGTTTGATTATTCGGAAACTGATGCCCAATGTAATAGATGCTGAAATTTTGACTGGGCATACAAAAGGCTCACGTGCCTTTATTCCGAGAATTACGCTTCATCCTTCTGACAGCAATCTACCTTTCCAACTTCAAAGGCGACAGTTTCCAGTTCGGCTTGGTTTTGCTATGACCATTAATAAATCTCAGGGACAGACTCTTCAAAAAGTAGGAATATATTTGCCCCAGCCAGTATTTTCTCATGGGATGTTGTATGTTGCCTTCTCAAGAGCTACATCCATGCATTACGTTCGCGTTTTGGTAAACGAAACAAGGGAAATTAAATGGTTCAAATAGAGTTTTTACAAAAAATGTTGTTTTCCGTGAAGTTTTACTTTAAGCTTTTGTGATACGTTAGAGTGTAAGATGCCCTTGATTCTCAAATGCATTAAGTTGTCGAATCTACAATGGTTCATGGACCTTGTGGTGTGTTTTACCCCAAGTTTCTGTGTATTGTTGATGGATGGTACTTACTTTTTTGCTTTTTTTATCTAACACAGTTTCTGTGTATTGTTGACGGATGACGTGGTGCATAAAATAGATTTTTGGTGTTCATTGGAAAGCATTTTGGATATGATGAGAGTATTCTTGAGTTGGTTTTATAACACACATACATATCATATTAATAAAAATGTCACTTTTTCTTTATCAATGTTCTTTTAATTATGTTGTTTTTCGTGAATTTTTACTTTAAGCTTTACTGCAATCAAAAAGTCAATTTCTTTTTTTAAAGTGTATGATGTGCTGGTACCCTTAAAAATTTAAAAATGTAGGCATTAATAATGCAAGATAAGTGTATACATAATCAACTATTAAAACAGTTTTTTATGTAAACACTTATTTTGCGTACTGTGGAGTGACACGTGGAACAGGGTCCTCGCCCCTCACTCTGGAAACTGTGCTTTAAATATAATATTCAATGCACAGGCTAATGGTTCCACACAATTTTTTTTTTTTCGAATGCAAAGGTAGTTATAAATGTTACAAAATGTTATTTCTAAAATTATAAATCATTAATAGTTGTATGAAATTTTTTGATGTGTTGAACCCATATTTTCCATGTATCGTTTACAGTGTAATTATACTTCAAGCATTCTTTAAAGTTACGAAACTTATTTTAATTTCAAAATATTTTTTCCTTCGTTTTATGAAACATAATGTAATTTTGTAATACTTTTTTTCATTTATGCATCACATATAAAAGTATTTCTTGCATGTGAAAAATATTTTACATGTATAAAATAATGAAAAAAATATAATTAACAAGTTTTTGAATTAAATACCTGCATATTATCTTTGAAAAACATAATAAAACTGATAATCTTTACTTTTTTTCTTTAAAAAAAAAAAAGGTAGTCTGAAATTTAAAAAGATAAAATAAATAGACACTTTTATCAATGTACATATGTGCGTTAGTATTTTTTGATTCTGAAATTTAAAAATGTATAGACATTAATAATGCAAGATAAGTGCATACATAATTAACTATTAAAACAGTTTTTTATGTAAACACTTATTTTGTGTATTGTGGAGTGAAATGTGGAACAGGGTCCTCGCCCCTCACTCTGGAAACTGTGCTTTAAATATAATATTCAATGCACAGGCTAATGGTTCCACACAATTTTTTTTCGAATGCAAAGGTAGTTATAAATGTTACAAAATGTTATTTCTAAAATTATAAATCATTAATAGTTGTATGAAATTTTTTGATGTGTTGAACCCATATTTTCCATGTATCGTTTACAGTGTAATTATACTTCAAGCATTCTTTAAAGTTACGAAAGTTATTTTAACTTCAAAATATTTTTTCCTTCGTTTTATGAAACATAATGTAATTTTGTAATACTTTTTTTCATTTATGTATCACATATAAAAGTATTTCTTGCATGTGAAAAATATTTTACATGTATAAAATAATGAAAAAAATATAATTAACAAGTTTTTGAATTAAATACCTGCATATTATCTTTGAAAAACATAATAAAACTGATAATCTTTACTTTTTTTCTTTAAAAAAAAAAGGGTAGTCTGAAATTTAAAAAGATAAAATAAATAGACACTTTTATCAATGTACATATGTGCGTTAGTATTTTTTGATTCTGAAAAATATGCACAATTTCTTAAAACTGCAATTGCAAAAGTCAATTTCTTTTTTAAAGTGTATGATGTGCTGGTACCCTTGAAAATTTAAAAATGTAGACATTAATAATGCAAGATAAGTGTACACCATAATTAACTATTAAAACAGTTCTTTATGTAAACACTTATTGTGTGTATTGTGGAGTGAAATGTGGAACAGGGTCCTCGCCCCTCACTCTGGAAACTGTGCTTTAAATATAATATTTAATGCACAGGCTAATGGTTCCACACAATTTTTTTTCCAATACAAAGGTAGTTTTAAATGTTACAAAAATTAAATAAATGGATACTGTTATTATCAATTTCATTTATCATGTTTTTTTTAACTGTTAGAGAGAAAAAAGGTTTATTCAGTTAAATAAGCATAATTTCCGTAGAAAGACTAATAGTAATGTTCATCAATTATATACTTCATTATTAATTGCCAGTCTATTTCCCGAGCCTTGTAATACTTCAAGCATTCTCTCAGGTTACAAAAGTAATTTTAATTTCAAAGTATTTTTTTCTTTGTTTTACTGAACATATCATCTTGTAATACATTTTTTCATTTATATACCACTTCTTACAGCAATATTTATTCAATATGAAAAATATTTTACACACATATGTACCATAATAAACAAAACATAATTAAACATGAAATAGCTGCATGCATGTTTATTTTGTTACTTATTATATTGCTATTTCATAACTGTGTCATGATTCACAAGCTCACTCATTTTATATAATTATTATAGTTTTTGATTTCATTCAGGAAATTTCATACCACTGAATTCATTACCAATAATTTTATGAATTCTTATAAAAAATATTTCTTGAATATGTGAAACATTTTATACACATATGTAAAATAAGGAGCAAAACATAGTTAGCCATATATTTTTAAAAAATATTATAAAACTGATTATCTTTTTTTTTTTTTTAAATTTAGTTTCAAAAAAGACTTTATGAATTTCATTTGTCATTTTGTACGTTTTTTTTATCAATGCACATATGTATGCACTCGGTAAAAGCCCGTGCAACGCCGGGCCATGAAAGCTAGTCTACACTATTAAAATTCGAAGGTAAACAAACGTATCTATCTATCTATGTGCGTCTATCTTCTCACGAACAGCACCACGCAGAAAATCGCGGAAGGTACCAAAAGATCGGGAATTTTCCGAGGAAGCCGTATTGCCCATTTATATTCCGATATTGTAATTTGTTAAAAAGATATTAATTAAAAACCTTAAAACGCCTAATTGTTTTACTCCTGCCGGTTGTTTACTTGGCGGAACTACCCTTCCGTTTCGGCCGAGCGGTAATCTTACGTTTTCCACCATATTAAAATTGTCATCTAATTTTCGGTGTCGAAATTAGACAAAAAATAATTACAGAATAGGAAAGATCATTTATTTCGCCACGATACGGTATAATTTTTTTTTGTAAAATAACGATATTTTCTATTTTTTTTTCGAATTTTTTAAAATAGTGTTAAAACTGATGCGTTTTTATGAAAATTATTTCTAAATCGTTGGGTATGAATTACTTTTCGTGTTATTAAATCGATATTCTACACTAATTAAACTTCAAGCCTTTCTCTTTAGATCCATTATTTAAAAAATAAAATTCCCAAAACTTTTTTTTTTATAGAATTTTTTAAAAGTAGTCCTCAATTTTTACTTCACTATTGAATAACTTCGTCATTTATGAAAGGATAATCTCACAAAACCTTTTTTTCCGTGTGTAAAGTAATATTATACCGTAAACATATACGAAGATTGAAAAAATTGCTTCAAAATTACGGATTTAAAAAAAAAAATGTGATTTTCGTAAATCATGTTTTTCTGAGAAATAAATTAAAAGTAGTAATTTTGTACATTTTTTATTTCAAGTACGTTATTTTTGCAAATTAGTTGGTGATGTTTGAGAGCATTAACGTAAAAATTAATGCCCTTAAAATGAGGTAATGATTTTTAAAATAATTTCAAATACGCGATTTTACATTTAGCAAACATTTGGCGTCGAAAATTAGCTTTGCGCCAAGACTTTTGGAATGTTTCGCCTTCGACCGCATCTAACTCAAGGGTTACACTAAAAAAATTCTGCCTTAAACAGGGGGAAATCAGTAACTTTGGCGAGTAAAAAAAAAAAAAAAATGCGAGTGAAAAAGTTGCTTCTTTGTCAATTTTTCTTATATATAATTTTCAAAATTAAATACTATATATGTCAGATTAAGATGATAAAATGCATTCAATCATTTTTGAGATTCATTTAAAATATTTATCAGTATCGAATTTTTGTTCTTTTTCATAAAACTTATAATTTACTTTAAAATAATGCCTAATGTATATTTCTTTTTGACATATAATTTCATAATGAAATCGAAGAATTTGCCTATTTCGAAAATTTTTTTTTGGAAATAGTCAGTTAAATAGGTATAAATTCCTTAGTAAAAAAAACTATGTTCGTATTATATATTCTTTATTTTTAATTGCTTTTTATTAAAACATCAAAAATCAATAAATTTTTTGCAATCATTTAAGTGTAATCTTCAATCGA
>BMAO01012264.1:0-117059 GCA_019973975.1 Trichonephila clavata
AACAACCGATTCGGAAAATTTTTTAAGAAGCTATGAGGGTAAAGGGTTGTCGTAAACTAAACGATACACTCTGATTTCAGCCGCGCCCGATCTTCACATCGACAAATTACTCCCCGGTTTTTGTTTTGTTTCGGAAAACGAACATATATTATTTCTTTTTTCCCCCTAGAGCTCTTGTTGACAGTCGTAAACAGAAATAGACGACCATTCTGCTTAAAATATTATAAGCCATTAAAATATTATTCTTCATTTCTGATGCGTTTGACGCAAACTTAGGCGTCGAGGTTGCCATCTTGTTTTTGAAGTAGGGAGCAGAAGAATCCCATAGGCTGGAATTTCAAGCAATTTTTATCTCGAGCAATTCTTTCAGATCAATGAATAAAAGTTGTATGGCAACTAGGTAGAAATTGATCAGAATGGTGGCATTCCAGGAAAATTGCTCCAAATACGTACACGTGAGATAAGGCCTTATATTCAACACTAGAAGCGAATAAGTTACATTATGTGCAAGCAAGACAAACTAATGAGTAAGAATCGATTGGTTTTTAAGTGAAATAAGACAAAACCTCTCAGACTTGTCACAGTGGAAATCATCTGTGATCCTTGTGTCGTTCATGTGGCAACGCAACTATGATCCAGACACTAATTAATGAGGCAATATCGTCCACTAACTTATAAGCATCTCTATAATTATCTATATTATATAATATTCTCACTGACTTCTTATATACTATTCAGTACTGACGTTTATTTTTGGTACTGAGTTGCTCTAACTTGAAGAACCAGTTTCGCTGGACGAAAAAATGTTTGAATTAGAGAGGATAGACCTCGCTGTTAACCAATTGTTATAACACTTTTACTATTATGTTTAATGATTAAATTACGCAAAATTTTACTATAGAATTATCATTTATCAATCTTTAAAATGAAATTAGCAATTTTAGAATGATATATGAATACAGTATGCATTTCTTTTTTATAAATATAAATCATGTAAGAAAAAGTATACAAGCTTGAACTAGAGAGAAACGAATGTAAGAAAAGAAGAAACGTTCCAAAAGAGCATATGAGCACATTGCTGTAAATTGCTAAAGCGTACAAAATTCGGAAAACGCATTTTCTCTTCTTTTTTTCAGTAAAAGATACATTTTATCTTTCTTGTAGTTTTCAAAAAATGTCTAGTTGTAGTGCATTGTTATATTTTAAAAATTTTATACTGTTCAAGGAAGTACTTTTAAGTGAGAGATATAATGTAATATAGAGGGACTTCTATTTGGAATATGCTTTGGGAATTAAATTCAAGTTTTAAAAAAATATTTTATTTTTAGTTTTATTATTATTTGATGTGGGTAGAGAATAAATATTGTTTTTTCTGAAGATTCAGAAAAAAATCGGTGGAAATTAAACGTTACAAGTTACTAAGGATAGAATAAGGTTATATAAAAATATTATACAAATACTGTAGTATGATGCACTTATTTAACTTTAAAATGCAAAATTCAAATATATGTTTAAGACATATTTTGCTCCTAGGGGAAAATAATCAAGAAGTAGGGTTTTTAAACTAAAATATTCTTTAGAAAGATTAAAAATCCATACCAATATTATATGAGGGTAAGCAAAAAAGTAAAAGGACTTTTGCAATTTCACCTCCCTAGGTTTGGCAACACTTCCATACAATGTGATACTAGTCTTTCCTCGTAGTCGTTGAAGTGTAGCAGATCGTTCAACATGACAGCTACATTGTCTGTCTGCTCCAAGGAGAAAAAGAGGCCAGTGATTTGCTTTTTGTTTGTGGAAGGTGTGAGACCTGTGATGAATAATAGCCATTCCTTCCATCAATATACCTCAGTCGTTGATGATCCTCAGTGGTTGACGTTGATGGATAGCCTGATCTTTCGTTGTCACATAAATAAGTTCTCGGAAGCACTTTATGATTCACGCTAAATAATTTCCACAGATTTCACACCTTCTACAAGCAAAAAGCGAATCACTGTCCTCCTTCTCTCTTTGGTATGAGCGACAATGGTGCTGCTATGCTTAGCAGGCTGCTACGCCTTAACGATAACGAGGAAAGACGAGTGACTCGTTGTATAGAAATGTTGCAGACCACCCCTCATTCAGAGCTGGATACTAGTACTTTGCCTAACCTTGTAAGAAAGTTTGCAAATATCCCTTTACTTTTTACCTTACTCTCGTAGATTAACATTTTAAATTCTATCATATAAAATTAACAAATAATTACGTTTTATCAATTTGTGTGAACGTTCGTTCACCTGTAGCGGTTGTATATCGAATATATATTTATCGAATTGGCCATCTATCGGCGACAGCACCAGAAGGAGTATTCTGCACCTTTTTTCACAGATTTCAAATCAGCACCCTATCCATCTACAGTGGGTACCTTCTCATGTAGGCCTTTTCCGGAGCAAAGTAGTGGGGGACCTTGCAAAGGTGGCTGCCAACGACCCTGTGGATCCGGAACACCATATGGTCCTTACGTTGACCGAGATCTATTCCAGGGCTAAAGAATTAATATTTAGAACCTGAGTTGTCCCTGCTGTACACTCATGGTACTTTCAAAGAACCCTAGATCTTCCATATCATTCAAGTATTCCAGATCTTATACAACGGCATTATCACGATTTTTGACTGGTTACCTGAAGTGCATGTATTTGGAAGGTGGCAAAAGAAGCTTCCCAATTTGTTGTTGTTGTTGTTACTTATGCCACCTGTCTGACGTAGTCAGATTGAGGCCCACAAAATTCATCATGGCAACGGGCTAGATCTACGCCTGTCGTTAGCCTAAGCTTTGTGCCCCTTGAAGGTGACGGTACGATATTGCTCGGTACAACACGATAGAGGGCGACACCGTTCGGACCCACTGATTTAACGAGCACGTTTTCCGTGTTTACTCGGAGGATATTTGGTGGCATCGGGCATCGAAACCAGGCCTTCCGGTCTGGAGTCCGATGTTCTAACCACTAGGCTACCCATGGCCTGAACCCCCAATTTGCACCAAATGTGACATCAGTCCTTTTTCTCCTCAGCACATTCTGTAATTTCTGGGGTTTTCCTGTGAGGAGGCTGTTGCTCTCCCTCCCGGTGTTCTTAGAATTTGTGCAGATTTATAGAATCATAGATCTGGCCTAGTTTCACTAGACCAGATGGGAATTAGTCCCACCACCACCATATCGAATATATTAATAGTCGAATCAAGATAGCGATATTATTCAATAACCGCAAAAACTTATAAAAATTTGAATGAAAAATAGTAATGCTTCTTGAGATATTTAACAATCAAATCATAAGATCAAAAAATAATTCTACACATTCATTACAAAAAAATGAAATAAAAAGTCCATCCTTCATTAAATTTCAAGAGGAAAATATTTTCATCGCATTTTTATAAATGAAACCTCTATTATGAGCTCCCTTTTAATAAAATTTCTAAAATAATTTTTACTACGCTTTATTAAATACATGCAAAAAATATTTCTGAATCCATCATTTCATAACTTTAATTCGTATATTTAGATCTTTTGATATAATATATGCCATATGAATTATGCACAACATTTTTCAGCTCCATTTTTTTGAAAATACTCTTAGAAATAAGTCAAGAATATGACTTATATACATATTTTTTTTCCTTTCTCTGTGGTCATTACTTATTTATTTTGAAGCATGAATAGATGGCTGAATAGGTATAAAGGTGGAAATGGTAATTTTAAAAAATGCGTCTCTGCTTTTATGCACGTAAGCGAAGGTCGCATTTTTCAAAACAGATGCGTTTATTATAAACTCTCTTCTTTTTTGAGAATTCGTTATGTGTCCATAGAAATTTTTCTTAGATTTGAATTATATTCTAAAGAATGGAAATAAAAAGAAGCATTTTATAAGGAATATTTTTTTCATAAGTTTGGTAGTACATGGAAAATGTTCTCGTAGATTTGAAAAATTGCTTCATTTTTATCCAATAAAAATAGCTTCATTGATATTCTGTTCTGGGCTTAGTGATTGATATTAATGCACGTAATTTTAAATAGATTGCCTTTTCAAAGTTTCTTATCTCATAAATTTTCGAATGAAAAGTTTTTGTGTCATGATTAACCATTATATTGGATTTCGGGGTAAATAAGTGTTTTTTGAGTCTTTTTTTAATATTTTTTTTCTTATTTATAAATAAACTTTTTATCTTTTGCTGCTAAATAAGAATGAGTTTGTCTTAAGGTGAAAATTTATCAGCAAAAATGCACAATTTGATAATTTTGACAAAAATTATTTTTTTTTAATGATCGCAAATATGTTATTGATTTATATGTTTTATACACATCCCTCAATATATTGTAATGGTGTACATTTTATTCTTTAAAGTTTAGCATGTCTTGAATATTTATTTCTCAAGGCATTATTTCAGAAAAGAATCCAAAAGTTCGGGAATTAAAAACGGTTTACAAATATGTATTATATACGATTAATTCAAAAATAATATGTGCGCCAGAGCAAGAAATCGTATGAAATGTATAAAAAAGAAAATGAACTTTTTCATTTCTTAAACATGTATACATTATATATATATATACTAGACGTTACCCCCCCCCGCTTCGCTGGGTATTTCATGATGTTTTATAAATATATCTGTTTATATTCTGTCAGACAGACAGACAAAAATTTTAAAAATTGGTTTTTTGTTATGAGTACCGTATATACTTTTAGTGGATTAAGTAAAAAGCTGCTAACTTGAAATTACAAACAGACACTTCAATTTTATTTATTTGTATAGATATAGATTGGGATTATAATAACTATTGTTTAAATGTGACTAAAAATGTAAATAAAAAAAAAAAAAAAGAAAGGATTACAACTAACCGTAAAACTTATCAATTTTTTGTTTCTTGTATTGCTTTTTGCTTAAGAAGCCTTGATTTATTATTTTTAGAAGTGCATCCGAAACAGCCGATGCTCTACTTAACTGAACAGTGAGATAACTATCATAAAAAAAATTATGGCACGTGTCAGCGTATTATCATGTGCGCGTAACACTGTTATGTCTCATGAAGAGCATCGGTCGCCAGTAACCAAAACAAAGACTTCATTAGCTCAGCTTGGCGTTCAATTTGGCGTTCATCTTGGCATTCAGTTTCACGTTCACCCGTATAGTTTCCGTTCCCGTAAGAATACGGGAATAAAATATAGCCTATGTTACTCCCGTTAATGTAGCTTTCCATTAGTGAAAGAATTTTTAAAATCGCACCAGCCGTTTCCGAGATTAGCCGGAACAGACAGACAGACAGACAAAAATTTTAAAAATTGGTTTTTTGTTATGAGTACCGTATATACTTTTAGTGCATTAAGTAAAAAGCTGCTAATTTGAAATTACAAACAGACACTTCAATTTTATTTATTTGTATAGATTTCCATTTCTCAAACCAATGCGTATCTAAAATAGATTATTATAGTAAGATGATTTGTGAATGGAAACATAATTTTGTGGGGGAAAAAATCAAAAATGGCCCATTTTATAAAAAAAAGCCCCCTTTATTTTTATTCAATACATAGATATGTGAAATATTTTAAAACCTAGGTTGTTTATAAAAATAAAAAAAGATTTATCAAGATAAATTATATATTAATATGGAGAAATTATGAACACATTATTTCACTACATATTAGAAACTCAATAATTCAGAAACAGCCTAGTAAAAAATGCACAATGTTCTTATATTCTTGACCGCTAGTTTCTAAACTAGATAAGTTTTTGTGTGTGTGTGTAGATTAATATTTAGTAAAAAGTAATTTTAATTCTCGCTGAATAATACATAATATTTTCATTAAATATTTATCTATACAAATAAATAAAATTGAAGTGTCTGCTTGTAATTTCAAATTAGCAGCTTTTTACTAAGTACATTTAAAGGTATATACGGAACTTATATAAAAATATCAATTTTTAAAATTCTTGTCTGTCTGTCTGTTTGTTTCGGCTAATGTCGGGAACTTCTGGTCCGATTTCAAAAATTCTTTCACCAATGGAAAGCTACATTATCAGGGAGTAACATAAAATATATTTTATCTCCATATTCCTACGAGAACGGGAGCTATACTGGTAAAACGTTGACGTTGCTTACTCCCGCCAAGTTGGAGCAAAATTATGCATTTGTGGTCAATAATGGAAATTTTAATAAAAATTTTCTCACATTTGTAACAAATTACTGAAACAGTGTAATTTAGCATCTTTACAAAAAGCAATTTTTTAAAGGTTTTTTTATTAAACGTCTAACGTGTATTGCGTTACGTTTGTTAAATGTCAAACTCAAACTTTGAGAAATATCGCCAAGTTGGCTAAGAAGTTTTCTATTCCGACAATCCCAGGTATATTAATGCAAATTTTCTCCCACTTTTTAAAGAGGGAAATGAAATAAAGTTTTAGCGAATTGCGCGCGCGTGAGATTGAAAATTCTATGGTAATATTAATTGACAGTTTCATAAAAAGTTTTGATTATTTTAGTAGTTTTGATTATTTTAGTAGTTTTGATTAGTTTAATTAGTTTTGAAAGTATTTATTACTTTGAATTTTTAGAATAAGTACAAGGACTACATGGCGGAAGATATTTTACCAAAGAAGAATTTTTCTATACCAAATATGCCTTTCAATGAACACATCTTCAACGAAACGCAATAAAGGTTTTCAGAATGGTTCGGAAGAATCCACATGATTTTGGAATGATTAGTCCTAGACGTGTAGACGGAAATAGCTTTGATAATGAATTTGCTTGAGAATTAAACTACGATTTTATAGCATTGCAACATCAAGGAACAGAATTTATCCTCAATTAACTCCAGAACAAAGTCACGTTTTCCAACAAGTGTTACGCAAAATAGAATCCGACAGTGGTGCACTCTTTTTTCTGGACGCCTCTGGAGGAACCGGAAAAAGGTTTTAGCTAAACTTATTATTAATGGACTATCAGAAAAATCCAGAAGATAGCAGTTGCTATGACTTCTTCTGGTATAGCCGCGATTTTACTGACCAACTGTCGTACAGCACATTCCGTTTTAAAATCATCGCTTAATCTTGCATTTGAAGATTCACTCATCTGAAATTTCAGAAAAAATAGCTCAAGGCAGGATGCTTCCACAATATAAGCTTTTAGTGTGGGATGAAAGTACGATGTCTCACAAGAAAGCTATAAAAGGATTTAATCGGACTCTTCAGGATTTACGAGATAGTACAGATATTATAGGAGGAATGGTAGCTTTATTATATATTGGCTGGTGAATTCAAGCTTATGGGCACAAAGTGAACAATTCAGTCTGAAAACGAATATGAGAGTGCATCGTTATAATGACGTAGATTCGGAACATTATGCACAGACGCAATTGAAAATCGGTTATGGATGTTTGGATGCAAATGCTGGAGGTTATATTTTACTTTCAGAAAATTTTGTAATGTAGAAGAAATTGATGTAAATCTTATTGCTCAAATTTACCCGGGCTGGCAACAAAATTTAAATTGTTATCAGTGGTTGCGAGCAAGATCAATATTGGCGCCTAACAATGACATTGTCCATAAAATCAACATTTAAAACCTCCCCGACGTGTGAATTAATACAATAATGGATAAAGAACAAAGTACTTCATATCCCACGGAGTTCTTAAATTCACTTGAACTTTCGGGTGTACCCTCACATAAACTTCAATTAAAAACTAAATGTACCAGCTATACTTAAGCAAAATCTCGATGCTCCTCGACTATGTAAAGAAACGAGGCTTTGGATCACAAAACTGATGCAGAATATACTTGGTGCCAATATTTTAACATATGTCATGAAAAGGGATAGTGTTATACCTCGAATTCCAAGTATCCCCAATGACCTACCGTCTCAATTCAAACGAGTTCAATTTACAGTTTTAATGTCGATTTTAACAAAGCTAACATTTTTTTCAGGTAGCAGGGGTGCATTTGGAAAAGCAATGTTTTTCCCATGGCCAACTATATGTAGCCTGATCGGTGTGCCCAATGCCCAAATCTTCACATATGTGCAACTGACGGAAGAACATGTAATATGGTATACAGTATAGCATCTTAGAATAATATTCTGTTTGTAGCAATTTAAAGAGGAATTATATATTAAACGTAGATACTTTCGATTTTTAAAGATATTAATAGCTTAAGTTATTGAATTTTTGTTGTTAATTATTATAATAAATTGCATTTTCAGTTTTTTTTTAAACTAAGCTCAATTTTAGAATTTTTAAATTTTATTGGTTCCAGTCAAGCAATAAAGATATTACCATATTATATTATTTACTTTCTAATGATAATAATTACGATTTATAACAGTTATTTAAAGACATCAACGCGAGCGGAGCCGCTGGTAAAAGCTAGTTAACAATATAATACAACTTAGACAGGTACTTAACGTAAGAAACATGTTACAGAAGCAAAAACAAAACAAAAAAAATCACGTGCCATAAAAATGTAGGAAATGAGTTTTCAAATTTGTGGTCTAAAAATATATTGTTACGAATTTTGTGTAACGAATGCTTGAAATAGTGTAAATAATTTATATCTGGATGTGTAATACGTTTTTGTTACTCTATGCTGTATTTATTTCCATGTAAAATTTGTAATATTCACAAGCAACGCCGTTCCTTACGTTATTATGGCGATTCAATGGAAACTTGGCTAACTTTTGGCGATAAAATTAATTTGCCATCATATTCGGCGACCTTGCAGTCGACTTGGTATCCATGTTGTTGACCATAGGGATTAGAAATAGAGATCTGGAAATTGCAGGAGAAATCTTCTAATAACTCGATTTATAACGCAAACGCATTTTTCTGGAAAGGTTCTTGAGGCGTATAGAGAACCGATCGCTGAAACTGAATGAGTATTTTTTGACCGTTGAAGAGTTGTGTTGATTTGACCGTGGAGAGTCTACCAGCGATTATTTTTTCTTCTGCTGTCGTATAGGACGAGCGAGTGCTTATGAATAATCTTTTACATACTTGTATTTTAGACACATATTTATGTGTCTGAATGCCGTAGATGGTGTGAAAGCTTTTGGGGATTTACTCAGCGAAATTGAATGCTGTATCCTGTATTTCAAGGATTGTTTTTCGGCAATAAATTTCTATCGCTCCTGAAGAAGTATCTTGCTCTTTGTGACTGGTTACAAGAAATGCTTCGATTCTGTATCTACATAACTATATATTTTCTATGGAACAACCATGTAGAATAATTAGAGCAAAATGTTACGTTGCTTAACAAGTTAACTGAGATTGACAAGTATACTCATCATACAGAAGTTGCAGGATTTTTGTCATTACGAGTATACTCACCATGCTTAAAAATTAGTGACCATTGTCTATTAAAATTGTAATTTTTGAGAAAAATAAAACATATTCTTAATTTCAATACTTTTAGAATACTTTGATGCTAGGCCGGTGTGAAACAAATAAATATAAAATCTGAAAAACTTAAGATAAACTCATGCATCCCCGTATGTACCGGATGAAACAGTGTATAAGTTAGAATAACGAATTTATTTTTGTGAGATGATAATGATTTTAGATGTTAGTGTAAGAGGGATAAAGGTGAAAGTTGGAAAGTGGTTTTAAGAATCCTTACATTTAAAAGTAATTAATTTTTCTTGCATTTTTCCAGCTTTAATGTATGTAATATATGTTTATGTTACCCAAACAAATATATCCTAGTAATGATATTGGCAATTTTATAAAATAAACCCATTTCTTTGATCCAATACTTAACAGCGACACTTACTCTGCCACTGACGCAAAAACTCTCTTAATTTTGTAAGAAAGTGTGGTTTGAGATAAGTAATGAGAATACTAATACAGTCTGAAAATATTGTATCATTGGCACCAACTGATTTAAGGGTCCTTTTTCTTCTCTTTTCCTTTTGAATGTTTCCGCTTACGTAGTTTAGTTTAGCATACAATCTGTCTTGACACTCTGTATAAAAAAATACAGATAAGGTTATACAATAATTAAAAACGATAAGCACCTTTTCTAAAAAGGACAAAATGTTTATTTTAGTAGTGATAAGTTTAAAATAATAAAAATTAAAGGGTTTCTCTTTTTAAAATATGCTCGCAATTATTCCATTGCATTATTAGTACTGAAAATAAATATACCGAATATAAACACATATATATTTTCGTATGTTTTATGTCATTTATTTGAAGAATTACAGTACATTTGTTAATTTGAATTAATTCTGAATTTCAATCTTTACAGTATAGCTCTCAAAGAAAAGACAGATGTTCATAGAATTATTTGTGTTACTGAGACATTTCTACTATAGATATAGATAGAGAAATTCTATAGATTTTAAAGTTTTCATTGATTTTTCTAAGATCGTTTATCTTTGAAAGTGAAGGTTTGCTGGAATTTCAAACCATTCACACATGACGAAATAGCTCTACTCTTCTGAAAACCTTCTTAGAATTCGTAAGAAATAATTCAATTCTTACACAAAAAAAATCAAAATATCCTTCTATTTTGGTCAATAATTCTTTTGAAGCATAAAAAGCAAGCGAGAAAAGTTTATTTAATATGTCAAAAAGTGATATACTTCTTGATGAGATTCCTCTTTGGAATGAATTCAGGAAAATTATTTTTTAAATTGTATAATGGGTTCAAAAATGTTCTTTAATTACAAATTTAAGTGTATGTTTGGGTATCTCGATTTTCTTAAAGGTTTCCTTTAGTCTAGCTAAATCAAAAGCAAAACGCACTTTCAAATATAACAATATTATTTCGATGTTATATAACAATAACACACTTTCAACCGAAAAATAAAAAATGAGAAATTTCGCTATTTTTAAAATTTTTTGTATAATTATTTAAGTAATGTGATAAAGCTATTGTTCGAAATGTGAAGCTTGGGATATGAGAAGTAGAAGAAAAATATAAACCAGTAAGCACACAAATTATATATTGTAAAACTTAAAGAAATATTACATTTTTTTAATTCCGACTGCACCTGACTTGGGATATGTTTCTTTATTTATTCCAATGACTGCTAATTCATCATTCTTAGTTTAGGTTTCGAATGGATAGAAATGGAGAAGTTTAGACATGGTCATAGAAGGTAACGAAATGAGATAGGAATGGCTGGACAAGTTTTTTTGAGAAAGTACCTAGCTGTTGGACTTCATACGCTAATTATATAAGGAAGGTAAGTAAAGTATTAATTGGAAGTAACTTTTTTATGAATTATATTTAAAAACTTTAATTATACACACATGTGTATGACTGAATAAAATGTGTCTTTTACAACTAATAGATCTTTTTATCCAATTCGTACGTATTTATTCAAAATATGATAAATTAATTTTATTATATCAAATACATTTTCACCATCTGCGTTTTCTTTCAGATACTTATTGTTGCATAATTGAAACAATTGTGGGCCAATGGTTCCTTTTTCCTAAACCCGAAAATGGAAAGAATAGAAAAAATTATAAAATAAATAATATAAGTAAGAATTTAATGCACCCCATTTGTTTGTCTCTGATATATCTCAAAGTAGTTGCTGCATATCAACATAAAAATATCAAGTATAAGCTAAAAGGAATTTCCTTCTATTCTTAATGTTGTTTATCTACAACGAAGATAGGGGATTCTTTCTTTGATACATGCATTATTTTTCAAAAATAAATAATAACGTTGATTCATTCTCTTGGAAGAGAATCATAAATACTATTTTTATGTTTACCATAATTATATGTGTTTTTATTTAAATATCAAGATTAAATATCTAAATAGTATCGATTTGTGACCACGTAAGGGAGATTTTTATAAAATTATTTGGCACGAAAGTAGAGTTATGGTTATTTTGCTTATTTTTAATGGCCATGTGATATTTATTGAGGACTATTAAAGACAGCGAACGGGCATTGGGGGTTATTTATAGGGACAGAAATCAAATAAAAATATTTTGTGAACGGCAATTATATTTATATTTTCTACTAATACTATGACTTATTCTTTGTATGGTCGAATAAAAGGATGTTAAACAAATGAGAAAGCGTCTGAAGATATATTATGACTATCAAAATCCCTGATAGAATTTGCTCAAACATTTTTTCCCTGCATTTACTTTTTTTTTTATCAATTTTGTATTGTCACAGCAAACCTAGAAAAAAAGATTTTTATTTCTTAATAACTCGTAAAATCAGGAAATATATTCGGTAATGATAATTACTCTAAGTTGATTATAATTTTATAATTGTTATTTTTAAGAATTTCTCTTAATTTTTCTAGCATGTTTGAACAGGTCACTAAAAAAGCTTGATTCTTTATACTTTGTGCTTAAGAAGTTATTTCTAATATAGAATACCTTTCAAACAGAATATTTCCGAAAATACAAATGTGCGTTTATAATTAAAATTTCATTTGCATCAGAATTTTAAGATAAATAAATATATTATTCGTCTGCATGAAATCACATTACTGTCCCTTAAGACCATTTGCAAGAGCATATTGAGATGAGTTTCCCAATGTAAAACATAGCTTTTTCTTATTAACGAAAAAAATCTCAATGTATGAATTAAAGTTAAAAATGATCTTGTACAATGCAAGTATCTCCAAAGTTAACCCCAACTTGACATTTTAATTGAATTTGAATAATTTTCCGATTGAATTTATGGTAGTTTTCCGTTTTGCGGAGTAGATCTCGCCAAGTTGGCGTTATTGGTGCCAACACACAATATAAACATAAAAAGATATTAATAAAACTTACTTATATCATTCGTTTTTCATCTATTTTAGTTGTATTACGAAAAAGACGTTACTGATAGGAAAAGGCCATGATTTATTTTAAAAATGTTTACCTGTGGGAATGTTACGTTTGGCATCACTTATTTCATTTTTGGCAGCTTTGTAGCCTGCACCGGCAAAACGGAAAGTACCATTTTTTTTTTTTTACGTGGAACACAAGGCACAACTTTTCTTGGTACAAAAAGAAAATTTAATATAATAATGTTAAGGCCTTGCTCTTAATATTAAAATTAGCTATAATGTCAATTTTACAAGTTTTAATTAAACAAATATTTTTTTAGTTTAGGCAAAGTAGTTTATTAAGTTTTCAGTTTAGTTAGGCAAAGTTTTAGTAATGCCTAAACAAAGTTTAGGCATTTGTAATTTATTTTTTTTCCACTTAAAACAGGAAATTTAAAAACAGCTGGAAAGCTCAAAATAAATATATTTTTTATCTATCTTACGTTTAGTAACTCTAACTTTTGGTATGTTTTTTGAGCTTATCGTAGTAATTTTGCTGAAGAAAAAGTTCCATCTGAAAACGTCGAATAATCTCATTTAAAATAAAGTTACAAATAAAATACTAATCATTTTGAACCAAATAATTATCTAAAACATTTAAATTTCACAAATAAATTTTGTAATTTCTTTGGTACTGATTTTTAAGATGTAAATTTCGAAATAATAATACCTTAAAACCTGGCGTATAACGAAAACATTTAACACAAAAAATAAGAATGATTAGGGGCCTTGTTATACGCTGGATATAAAAATGCTAGCTGTAAAGTAATAAGAAAGAAAGATGAGTATAATACACACAAATTAATCTATATGTTATAAATTAAGGTTTACTTGAAAGGAACAACATACCTTATTAACTTAAAAAGTTGTAATTCTAGAAATTTATATTATTGTTTCAAAAGCCTGTGAAAATACTTCAAATAAATGACTTCAAAACTTAAGAATATTGCATATGTACATTTCAAATTTAAGTGTTAAAAATGGGATTCTAGTTATACTGCGAATATAGTTAAAAATTTTAAAATGCAGCTTGAAATTTTAGGTGCAAGTTATACGCCAAATTTTACTGTAATAATTATTATGGCAATGCTTAATTTAAGGAGAATTGTTAGACTTCTTAGTAAATATATCTTTAGCCAATAAATATATCAAGCGGTACACAAAATTTAAAAAAATCGAATTAAAAAATTCTGATTGAACAAAAATTTTCCACAAACAAGCATTGTGAGAAAAACATATATTTCAATTATAAGTCTGCTTTGTAAATTTGTTTTCTTTTTTAAGTAGAACGTAAGAATTATTTAATTGACGGTTGGCTTGGTATTCGTATTTGCCTGATCAAAAAATGTTATCCGTATTCGAAATTTTAATTTCTAAGCAGAAAAGCTAAGCAGTATATAATGATCGTGTGCTTCTAACACTCAATTATTACTTTTAATATAAATTAATAAAAATAATTCTTTTTATTATTAAAAATTTTACAGCTATAAATAACAAAGTTTAAAAACAATTATAAGTTAAAGAAATTAACATGTGAATTAGTAATAAGATACGAAAAAAGTCGTTGCAAATCCAGAGCAATATTTTGCATAAATATCATGTGTTTACTAGTACATTATATCCATTTCGAGCTTTTAGAGCTTGACGAACTACTACCAAATAGACTTTATTTATTAATTTTTTTAAAAAGTAAGAATAAACTACAATTTTTAAGAGATCCTATAAACTTGCTTACTCAGAGTATTTTTAATTTGCAAAATTTTCAATCTTTTCTTCCTTTGATTTTCTTACGTCCGTTTTTTGAAACTGTTTTGCTTACATTTTACTTGAATTCTCATTGTGATACCTTATTTGATTTTCGTTTTATTACTTCCTTTATATTTGCTGCTCTTCAACTTCCTCATTAGCTGTTGAATATCATTGAATCCTCTTAATAATATAATAAAATTGCCAGAAAATGCTAAATATTTATTTTTTGTTTTAAATCAATGTTTGAAAAAAGGAAATGAAAGATTTTCCGCTTTTCTTATAAGATTGAAGGATATATATATATACATATCCGCTATATATAAGTAACAACTGCATAGTAAAAACATTTCAAAAATTTCAGCGGAATCTTATAAAGTATTGGAAATTTCCTGAAGACAAAATACTATTGAAAAAACAAAATGGAAACCTTTCTTCGAACATAATAAATAAATAACTTATACTTCAATACAAACTTCATTTCTGTCTTCTTTCTATTCCATAGAGACGTAGAAAAATTTTCAAATCCTTTCTTTTCCCCCTATCTTTCATTTATTTTACTTCTTTATTGGATATATATCATTAAATTGGACACTTTAACAGGCCACAATAAAATAGCTGTATCTTTGAATCTATGTGCTTAGAATGAAGAGAAGAAAAAAAACTTCCTTTCCTTTTAAGAATTGTTTCAACCACTGGAAAAAATAACAAAATAAGAAAAAAAAAATGTGCGTTTCATTGTTTTATTTTTAGTTTCCCAGTTTCTGAGCAAAATCTTTGTAACTTTATTTCATTCTACGATTTTTTTTTTTCTACTTGGAAAAAAAAATGTAATGCTTCTTTTTGCATAAGAACAGTTTTTAAAAAAATAGAAAAAAATATAAAATAAGAGATTTGATACTATACTTTCAACATGTTTTCTCCTTTAAATTAAAAATAAACTATGTGTTTCGAAATTAAAATTGCATTATTTTAATCAAATTATAAGGGACGCAAAAAAGTGTATTATTATTAAATGTTATTTTAAAACAAATTTAAGTTTGAACTTTAAAATTAAAAACCTTTTTATAAGGTATCCGAACACGTTTGGTGTACTTTTTAAGAAAAATAGCATATTTAAAAATTATAAATGCTTTTTAGGACTCAATACTAATAAATACTAATATTTAACTAATAATATTTAAAATAAATTACCTAAATTTTACAAAAATCACAATTATAAGGGAAGTTTTAGCAATATTTTTGACAAATCTCAAATCAATTCAAGTAAAAATTAATAAACTTACATTAGTAAAAATATTACTAAAACAAATTAGATGCATTTATCTTGAAAATGTACTAAAATTTTAATGTTTTATTAAAATTTGGAAATTGTAGAGCTGATTGGGTAAACATTGTTAGAAATATGGCATTCTGTATGAGACCATTATTTAAATAACAAACCCTAACTCAAAAAGTATTTTTACAATAAGAAATATTTTAGTACATTCTCTAGAAAATAACATAAATATCAGGTTCAAAAAGTTCTATAGAAATACATTTGTAACATTTGGATTATCAGACTCGCCATGATAGATTTTGAACAATTTAAATGTCCACTTCTGGTAGATCAAAGACCCACTTCCAGTTTTTTAACCTTAAAAACTTGGTTGTAATTTGGCCTCTAGGTAGAGTAAAAACAAAACGAAGTATGCTTTGTAAAATCAAAAGATACCTCTGTTCAACAAAATGAAAAACAAAAATATATGTCTTCACCGAATTTGGTCATTTTCAACGTGTGTGTGTGTGTGTTCGGATACCTTAAATCCAATATTGAGTTTTATGTAGAAGTGGTGTATCCGTCTTAGAAGGTGAAGGTTGCAGGTTCGATACCGGTTGGACATAATAGATTCTGGATGCAAAAATCGTAGGTACATATGTCATATGATTATATGTCATGTTAAAGATTATTTGAGTGTCAATTTTGCCCTGGTATTCATGGCAATATTTAGCATCCTATGAGAGCATGAATTAAATTAATTCAAGTGTCAAAATTTTAATAGTGAGAGCCACCACTAGGTGTTATCACCAATGAAATGGCTGTCACTCTTGGGGGACTAGCCGCGACTGTAAATATTGTGTGAGAAAATGCAGGCAATTTGACCAAAAAAATTAAATTGCAGTATTTTCTTTCCCTCAAATTATAATAATAATATGACATGAATAAATGTATTTTTTTTCCTAGAGAAAATAATACATATCACATTAACTGCTTTCTGAACCCTATGATATCTCTCAAAGTCCCTTTTCATGTCAAAAATTTGTTTTTTTCTTGCTTACCTTCATTTAATCTTGCTTTACACTCTTAATTGCTTATGTGTTGCCAAAGTCACCGAGCGGTATTTTGTCACATCTTTATACCATCACACAAAAATACCATCCTGGTAAAACAAACGCAGGATATCAGTTCCTCCTGAGTATATTCTTTGTTTGCCCAATGAGAATTTTCATAAAAAAATTATTTTCTTTTTTCGATATTTTAAAATCTACCTGTGATAGACCGATGCAAGTTTTACCTCTTTAAAAGTGTGATTTTGAAGGGCATCAGTCTTTTTCCTCGTCAGTTATTCCTTCTATTGTCTTCTTATTGTACATCTTTTCTGGACCGATTTTTGATCTGACAGTTGTCTGTTTTTATATAGGCTTATGAGTTGTTTCCAGTCTCTTTCGGATTGGTAACTCTAAGCCTTTTGAGTGAGCTCCAACCTTGCGAGTAAATAAAAAAATAATAAAATACTTGACCAAATTCTCCTGTTTTATAAAGGGGAGTATGTCATTCATTTTTCTACCTTTCATCCGTAATTAAAAAAATATTCATTTCCCAAACGGTAAGCAGGTCGTTATCTAGTTGTTATTCTCTTACGTACATGTTTTTGTCAATCATTGATTAATAAAAGGAAGAGCAGAATATACATAAGTACTATTCAGAAGAGAAGTACAAAATGATGCCTTATGTATAATAACTTTAAGAAGATAATGTTAAAATAGTTTTGATCGCTTTCCCTCTTACAAATTAGAGATGTTAAAGAAACGTTAGACGCAAAAAAAGTTAATCTTTTGACCAAAAAAAAAACAAACTATAACACTTTTTGTTTAGTGTAAGGTATTCTGTATAAAATCATTAGAACGGTCGTTAGGAAGTTGTTGAAACACATCAACAATTTTTTTTTACAATAAACAATTTTATATATAACTAGCTGATCCGGCAAATGTTGTTTTGCCAAATAAATTATTTCCAGTGAATATTTTGGTAGTCAAATAAAAAATAACTAATACATTGTAAGTGTGTGGGGATGTGGTATATGACTGAAAGAGGAATGATGCGCTGAGAACGATGACAGCTTATAAAAGTAACAAAGCACCAAACATTTCTTTTTACCGCGTTTTTCACGTAGTAGAACAAAAGCGCTATTAGAACGCAAATTTCGACTTCGTCTTCGTTCCATATTTTGTCGTACCTTTTTCTCAGCCAATAAGCAACCAATTGACCTCGGGTTTTTGGCATTTGGTCGCATTTGTGCCCTAGTTGAGCCGAATCATATTTAAATGTAATAATTTTTAATTTTTTTTCTTTAAGTACAGTACTACTTTCTGTTAGTAAAAAGTTCATAGTTGCATTATTGTAAAATACAACATGTGAAAAACGCGCTAAAAATTACTTGGCTCATGCCAATGATTGTTATCTTGTTTTAATTTTTGTACCTTTATTATTTTTTAACTAATAATTTTCTAATTACATCTCTATCACAAATTATGCCAATTAAAAAATAACATTATCAGTTTCTTAGTGCAATGGAGCGTACGATAGTTTTAGTGAGTCTATCTTTAGCCAACACAAATAAACTAGATGGTTTACCCACGCGAGAACACGCCACGTATAATTGTCCGTGTGAAAAATACGGTGTGCCCAAATCTAAGCCACAAACAGACATCGTTTGGCCTTGAGACTTATTGATTGTCATTGCGAATGCCAATCTAATTGGAAATTGAATACGTTTGTTTGAATTCAATTGGCACATCTGTAAGGATAATATGGATTCGTGGTAGTAATACATTTTCTCCTCGGAACTTGCCATTCAAAATGGTAGCTTCGACAACGTTCTTCATCAATTTTTAATGACTAATCATGGGCCATTGCACATCCGTGGTGGGTTCAAATTACGAAGCAAAATAACCGGAGATCCAACCTTTAGTTGTAAATGGTATGGTGGCATCCAATGAGTTTAAAAACTCTGCTGGATAATTTACAGCTTCGTTGGTATCGCAAACTGTATCAATACATTTATATGACATCAAGTCCCCTGGCAACAACATTGTATCTTGAAATTCAAATCGTTGACATCCACATTTTTTGCTGCCAAAATTGCTCTTTCTACCAGCTACTCATAATTCAAGTGTTGTGTGTGTATATCGGGAAATATCTGGTCAATGACAGCATTCTGCGAGTTAATAATTGTGCAGAAATCGATCGGCAATTTTATGTATCCAGTATTTTCATGTACCACTGCTTTTCCATCGCCGATGTCTAACAGTTGTTTTGAGAATGTTTCAGTGGATAGATCTTGAAGCATTTGTGTGTGTGTGAACGCGCATATTTACTTTCAGCTGTACTTTCTCAACATTACGCCACAGTTGCGATGATTTCAAGCAAACGTTGATCTCATCAGCGTACGTTGAACGTGAAATGGCGGAAGTGTTTGTCTGAAATCACCTGAAAGGAGTAACAGAGTGCCGCCAAAAAGTTTTTCCTTGCTTTTTATGTGTTTCAATCTCGTGACACGTGTTGAAAACTATTGATTTATATGAGATCACTTAATTAACTGATCGTGAGAACTATCTTGAGCAAAAAACAAAATGTTTTTTTATTTGGTTATAGAAACAAAGATAGCTTGAAGTATAGATGAAGCCAGATGATATATATATATATAAATTATATCAGTGTAAATGTGTATTTTTTATTATGCCAGAAAAAATTTTGTTATAAACGGATGAAATATATGAAAGATTAAAATTAAAGATTGGTATAAAAAAGGGGAAAAAATGAACTTTTCATTCGCCAAATTTGGTGATTTTTGATTTGTTACAGACACTCCTTTTGCTAATGTAAGCCATGAGCAGGGTAATTTGGATGGTGGAACAGAGAAAAGTCACACATCTGGCGCGAAACTGATTTTCGACGCCAAGTGAAACAACAGACAGGGTTTTTAAGGTTTTTAATTAATATCTTCTCAACTAATAGCAATATTGGAATGAAAAATAGTTTACGTCCTATTCTCAGACATATTGAATATACGCACTAAATTTCATAAGATTTGGTCTAGTCGTTTCGGAGGAGTTTGGCTATAAACACTGTGACACGAGAATTTTATATATTAGATGTGTCTCAAAAAAGTCATCGTGAAATTTAACATACTGCTCTGCCATATTATGATAAGCAGGATTTACTTAAGAACCTCATTTCGAAAATGCATGTATTACAGAAGGTGCTCAAAAAAATTTTTTAGATACAAAAATTCATGAATCAAAATGTCGTTTCATAGAATCATGAGCCTTTTTAAAATGGAAGGGTGTATCACGCATACGTGCTACACTGCGAGAAACGATGTTCAAAACTGAGAGAAAACAGCTCACTTTTGAATACTTCACATTCTCAAAATAGCTCCGATGCACGCTTACTCAAATCTGAGAATCGCATATTCTCATATGGAGACACAAGTACATTCTCATTTTTGAACCTGTTACGGGATCAAATTTTTGAGAATGAAAGATCGATATGAGTATATAATGCACTCATATTTGAATTTGTTAATGTATCAAATATGAGTTAAAACAATAAAATGAGTATGTATAGCATTTATTTTCGGTACTGTTGTATCTAATATGAATTTTTAACAGAAAAATATTTATTAACCCAAATCTTAAGGGATTTAAAAATGTGATACCTGAGTTGTAAATTTTCACTTTCTACATCTTACGTATTATTTTATTTTCATTTCATGAAATTTTTACACTTAACTTCGAAATCAAAATTCATTTTACATTCATTGTGTGTAACAAAAAGGTACTCGCATATTATCGCGAAAGTCCCTAAGTTAAAGATAACTCGCCAAATTGGCAGTAACGATTTCGCATGCGTCCTACGCGCTGAATTAGCAACCATGTACTTCGTTTTATATAATGACGCCAATACGGTGGCGACAATACGCAAGTATCAACAAAAATATTACGTTTCGAAAAAAAAAAATGCAACTATTATTTGATGACAAACTGCATGTCTTCGAACTTATACCGCAAATATAAATCTTTGAAAACTGCAAAAATAAATTCGATGTTATCGTTTAACAAATGTGTATGCATTTTGAACTAGTTCCAGAAGCAATTTGATTCATTATTTATATTTATGTTTCTCTAGAAGCATTATATTGTTTCCTTAAAATCATATACAAGCAGAAAATTAACTTTTATTTAAAAAATTCAGCCTTCAATAATAAGTTATTAGATATTCATTAAAAATCTATATAACAAGCAGAAAATAACTTTATTTAAAAAAATTCAGCCTTCAATAATAAGTTATTAGAAATATCTAGAAACATTATGATAAATAACAGATTTTTCAAAGTAATAATTTCAAAACAATGCCAGAAAGAAATAGCTTTTTTACATATTATGTAACCTGAAGAAAAAAACTTTTGACTAAACTAACACTCATTAGGCCCAGGTGTGTAAGTACTCTTTATATCAATTGTTTTGTTTAAATAGAAACATCTATCCACATGGAAATAAAGAAAATGCATTGCTATATTACAAACTAAGCTCATTTTTTGTTAAAGCAACTGATTTTACACTTTCCTATCACCAAAGAAAACAAATATAATAGTTTTTAAGTTAATGTTTTTTTTAAATTAAAATACTTAAAAATTTTAGTCTTTAGAAGAATGTAAAAACAACTCTAACAGTACATTTTTGCATTAACAAAACATTTAGTTTTTAACCTAATGGAAAGAGCTTTTAGAGAAGTTTTCAGCACCCATTCAGAAGAAAAAATAACATCATAAGGACCAATAGAATCATAATTTAGCAATTTTACTTGCTGTACAGAATTTTATTTTCAATACCTTTTTTCAATTATTCACTGTTAACAAGAAAAATAAAACAAACCAAAATCATATTGCTGAAATATTTATTCTGGAAATTGTACACATACATATATACATAAAAAATAAACAAGAATATAAGTGAATTTTTTTTTATAAACACTATCTAATCCATATTATAGTCAACTCCATCCTTATTTGTGCAGAACAGATTATGTTTTAGTGTAATATACATTGTAAATATAGGAAAGTGTGTAAAAGTACATAAATAAACAACTTTTTAATTTTTTTATCAAATTATGTCTTTGAGTTACAAAATGTGAGTGAAAATGCCTTTCAAACAGTGTTGTTTCAAATAAATTACATGTTAGGATATGCGAGTCATCTAAATTATTTACTGCAGAATTTATAGATAGCTGGTTCTGAAAGGAATTTTGAAAGTTCTCATTAGAGTAAAATTTTTACAAAGGTTGTTCATAATTATATAGTTTTCGAAATGACTATCTACAAAATTTAGCATAACACATGTAGTGATATGCTATGCCTGTATGAGTATTTAGAACATAATGACAAAGCTACAATGTGAAACCAATGGTCTTTGGCAGAAAATGCAAAATGTATGAAATTCATAGATTAATTTTACCACAAAATATGTATAAAAAAAAATTCAGAGCTATATCAAAATTTAAAACAAATTATGAGTGGAAACATTAAAAATAAAGATTTGTACTAACAAGCAGAAATGAAATTAGTGCAAATTAAAAATAAAGCATTCATAATTTAGAAACAAGATAAAAATTTAAAAAATACAATTTTTATAAATATTGCACGTCTACCTGAATTTCACATTTATAAAAACAACAGTTAAAAAAATACCACACATTGGAACAATATATACATGAACTAATTTGCTATCAGTACACTACACATTAAACATCTTTTAGAAGTGGTTTTGAAATCGCTGCAAAAATTTTGGCATCCAATAGTATTCAATCAATGATGATGGTCTCCCACTAAGAACTCAACATGAAAATAATTTAAAAGATTGGCTTATTCCTGGCAAAAAAGGAATTACATTAAGAAGCAAAAACATAAGTACTTTTTTTTATAGAAAACCAATTAGAAAAATATGAATGCCAGGATTTAAAGAAATAGAACAAAAGGTATTTAGAAATGCCAAGAAAAAAGCAGAAAAAAATAAAATTGAAACTGGAAAAATAATAACTGCATATAAAAGAGTGGGGTGCTCAATATCAATTGTTATAATTTCTTACTAGTTCTATTCCAAAATGCAGAGTTAGTGTAAAAATGTAGTACAGAGGACCCCACGCCTTTACCACGATGACATTAATTTTCTAGTTAATCATTTTATTCTTATATAAGATTTATTTCTTACTTTTTAGTTTGATAAAAAAGCATGTTTCTTAAAACTATAATTTAAATTAATTGTGCTTCAAATACGTCAGACTGAACAAATTACGTATTATCACAACAGATGCCAAATCTAATAATAACACACCAAGTTGGCAACCCTGATTGGTAATTGCGTCTTATTGCAACCTATTAGCGATATTATATGAAATGAAGCACCTGGCAGCCAATTCAGTGTGTACCACACATAGGAAATCGGGGTGGCCAACTCAGCGAGTTATTTAGAGTCAGCGATTGTTGCAAAAATACACAAGTACCCTCCGAGTTCCTGTGTGTTGAACGTGCTGAATTGGCAAACAGGTGCTTTGTTTCATATAATGTCACCAATTGGTTGTGATAATACGTAAGTACCAAGATTTATGTTTTTTCACTTGTGTACAACATACCTGCATACAGGAGATTTTGTACCCAAGCTGTATTAATTTTTGGTACTTTCATAATATTGCAACCATATTGGTGAAATTATATGTAATACAACACATGGTAGTCAATCTGGCGCATACGACACATGCAAAATCAGGGTCACCAACTTGGCACGTTATCTTGAACATTGGCATTGTTGTGGTAATATGTATCGTAAAATCTGGTTGGTGTATGGTGCACACTTTTAACACAAAAAATAAGATTGAATTTTATGCGTGCACGTTATATACCAGGTATAAAAATAAGAGCTTTAAAAAATGTGAGCACAGGAAAAAAAATTAGATTTCTACATAGATCAAAATAATGGTTATTTAAAAGAAATGGCATTCCTTATGAACTTAAAGGGTTGCACTTCTAGATGTATACTATTTTTTACTAAAGCTTAGAATAAATGACTTTCAAACTTTAAGAGCATGACTCGCATACATCTCAGGTTTCTTCATGAAAATTGGGGTGCACATTTTCAGCAAATAAACATAAAAATTAAAAATTGCTACTTGAAAGTATAAGTGCATGTAATACGATGGTATACATGATATGCCAGATTTTACGGTAAGAATATAATTTTTCTCTACCTTTCTTTAATGAGAAAAAGTATAAAATATATTTATATTGGGTTAAATACAAAGAATCTGATATATATACTTCATTTATTTTCATCCAAATAAACAAAACACTATAGTCACAATAAAGGTATTCTTGAAATAGCCATTTTAAAGTTCAATATGAAAATAAAACTAAAATTATTCCAAGGTTGCAAAGGAATACTTAAATTATTATTTGCCTATAAGCAAGTGCCCAAAAAATCAACTATGTGACTTATTATGAATCAAGTAAATTTCATTAAGATATGTGACTACCCAAAATTCGCAGTTTTGGTGAAAATTTTCAAAAATTACGTTTGTGTTTTTATTTTAAAGATTACATTTAAGATTCCAAAAACACTCTATTTTTGTTTCTATGATATCTAGAAGCAAAGTTATAGCATAATTAGTAAACTGGAATTGGAGTTAACAAAACCAGATGCTGATCCCTACACAAAATATTTTTAAGATATTGAATTTAAATTTTCAGAACATGTTTTATTTAGTTCTATCTGTGTTATGAATCAAACTCTAATCTCTGTGTATATACAGTGAACCCAAAAAGTGTTCGTACACTTGCAATTTCCTATAAAATTTAATGATTTCGACTAATAAAAATTAATGTATAGAAATTGTAATTTTTTTATGATATCTGCAACTTGTTCTTAATGGAATGACATAATTATTTTTTTAAAAATTGTATAACTATTATTTTTAAAAATTCATAATCAAAAAGCTCCTGAAAAATTACGCCACTAAAGTCTTAGAACACTTAACAAAAATCTCAACATAGCTTTAAATATTGTATTTCTTTCTTAATTTAGAACTTAGTAGGATATCTTTTAGTGTCCACAACAACTTTTGGACATCTTGATATAGATTTATTGAGTTTTTGTAATTTCTGCATTGATTTTCCTCCATGCTTCTGTGATTATTGTTTTTACTTCCCATTATGTGTTTATATGTCATGTTTTCTTTTTATTTTAAATCTAGTTCTCCCCAAATATGCTCTGCTGGGCTAAATAAATTGATTGAGGAGGTGTTTTCAAACTTTTGGGTACAGTTATAGAGACACCAGCAGTGTACATTGAGAGCAGTTCGCTTGGCGTCATTATCCTGTTAAAAAATGAAGTCGTCTGAAATATCCAAATTTTGAGAGGATAATTTAAAATTTCTTTTTAAAATATTTAAATAGAGCTCATGATTCTCAATACCATCAAAAAATACCAAATTACCTAATTCCTGAAGCCTATTTACACCCCCCCCTCCCCCGCAAGAACACCTCTGTGTTGAATCATGGAGGTGGAGGAGCTCTTGTTCCACATAAATTCACTGGATTAAATGCCTCATTTTTTCCTTTAAAACTATTATATGCCTATCAGAACCAAAAATGTTGAATTTTCTGTCATCCCAATCACTTTCCTGTCAATTTTGAATTTTCTGAAACTTAAGTCACAAGAATCTAGTTGGATGAATGAACCATGGAAGTGGAAGTGTTCTTGCGTGGGGGCGTAAATCAGCCACAGAATTAGGTAATTTTTGATGGTATTGAGAATCATGAGCTCTAGTCAAATATTTTAAAGAGAAATTTTAAATTGTCTGTCCAAAATTTGATATTGAACATGACTTCATATTTTAACAGGATAATGAAGCCCAGCGTACTGCTCTCAATGTACACCGCTGGTGTCTTTATAACTGGCCCAAAATTTTGTGAAAACACCTCCTCAATCAATTTATTTAGCCCAGCAGAGCATATTTGGGGAGAACTAGATTTAAAATAAAAAAACATGACATAAACACATAATGGGAAGTAAAAATAATAATCACAGAAGCATGGAGGTAAATCGATGCAGAAATTACAAAAACTCATTAAATCTATATCAAGATGTCCAAAAGTTGTTGTGGACACTAAAAGATATCCTATTAAGTTCTAAATTAAGAAAGAAATACAATATTTAAAGCTATGTTGAGATTTTTGTTAAGTGTTCTAAGACTTTAGTGGCGTAATTTTTCAGGAGCTTTTTGATTATTAATTTTTAAAAATAATAGTTATGCTATTTTTAAAAAAATAATTATGTCATTCCATTAAGAACAAGTTGCAGATATCATAAAAAAATTACAATTTCTATACATTAAATTTATTAGTCGAAATCATTAAATTTTATAGGAAACTGCAAGTGTACGAACACTTTTGGGGTTCACTGTATTTATGTACTTCATTGCATTTAAATGTAAAAAATATCATTAATTTTTTAAAAAATCGAGTTTTTGCATAAAATTTGGCATATTTAAAAAACTTTTAAAAGTAATACATATCTTTTAATTCCTAATATATAAAGATGTTCCATTATTTATGTACTGTATAAATATTATTTGAATACATTCATTAGAATTTTGTGTAAAAGATCCTAATTGCAATTTTTCATGAAAATTTTACTAAACTCGACAATTTGTATTATTATAAAACTCTCCAGAAAACAGCAAAAGGGTTGAAAATTAGTTAAACATGAAGCTAAAGAGTTTGAGCTATAATTATGGTGAGTTTAAGAAATGTACAACTAGTAGAACATTTTTCATATTGCATTTAAATCTTTAAAAGCATTGTCTGAGAAACTATGTTTTTTGGCTTCACGGTAAAGTTCACAAATGGATTTCTTTTTAAGACATTGAATTAACATTTTAAGAAAACTTTTATTTTATTTTATTTGTATTATAGACTATAATCTCTGTGTATGTATATATGCATTTTATTACACATACGATTTGTGAGAAAAAATATGCTTTTTTTTTAAAAAAATTGACAAATTTAAAAAAATAATGTAACTTTTATCGCTCTAGGCACAGATAATGATGTTATTTGTGTGCAGTTTTAATATTATTTGAATATATTAATTAGAATTTTCAATACAAGGTTTACTGTAACTGCAATTTTTAACTAAAAATTCCCAATCTATCCAAAATAATTTAAAATTTTGTGGAATTGTATTTTAATTCCTGACTCAAGTGTAGTATAGGGAAGAGGGCCCTTTCGATTTTTATATAGATATTATTGGTGAGATAACGAATTCATTCTGGCTTCGGGAAACCTATCGCTAAGTGAAGTAGCTTGGCGATCGATTTTGGTCACCAAAAAAATTTGACATCGCCAAGTACCTATACTACACTTGAACCTTAATTCCTAGTTCTATGCACACCCTTTTTAAAGAAAAAAGTGTTTTTTTAGTTGAAAATTTGTTTTAATAAAATGCTCCGAGGGTAGGCACATACCTTAAATTGATTTTTTTAAATAATCCTAAAAAAAAAGGCCTTTTTAATACATTTTCCCGCTAAATTCCTATAAAAGCCTTACAATATCAAAACAATCTAGTACTCATGTGTTCGTCCGCGGTAGCGTGGTAGAAACGAAAAATAGTTCGGAAGATTTATGAGAACTAAATTTGTTGTTGAACCCCAATCTTTAAAATATGTAGCCAGTATATTAAAAAAACTTTTTTAATCCTGAATATCTTTTTAATTTGTTTGATAGTGTTAATTAACCATTTTTTGAAATTTTGAGTACATGTAGTGTCTCATATTTGTAAAGGTATGTGTTCAAATCTGATATAAACAAACTCATTTCAAATTGAGCATGTCCATGTAGTCATTTTTGAGTATTTCTTTTTTCTCCGTGTACTTCTTTCACGATCATGATAACGAGATTCATTCCCGTTTTTTATCATGCCGTATACCATAGACTTCATGTATTTCTGCTGTTATAAATCAAAAGGAACTATGTTGGAGATTTTTTTGGCCATATGACAGGTCCAACTCGACCATCCAATAATTAGGATATCTTAAAACAGGAATTCCCGCACAGTGTTGCTAAAATGTGCAATCATGTCGACATGGTAAAGCCCAACTGACCGAATAGTAGCTGTGGAAACGTCAACCATCAGATCTGGTAGCAATCTTTCTAAAAAAAGCGACTGGTATTCCCTTCGAAAAGTTTATATAGTTGGTAAGGATCAATTGACATGACACAGGAAAAAGAGCTCGCGCTTTTATACAGCAATTTTGTTTATTTGCTTTGCACGCGTACAGCTAGGGGTTTAATGGGCGTATATGTACCTGTTGTGCAGATTCATACTATCCTCTCGCCTAAAAGTGGATCAATTGGAAAACAAAGTTCATGATGAAAAGTCCGGTTGTGCAACCCGTTTGGGCAAATACCATCGGAGGTTAATAGCCATCGCACAATACATGTATTATTTGCACGTGTGAGAGAGAATCGCGAGTTTTCGTGCAGTATGAACATAATAGGACATAACCCAAAATGCATTTTATTGCCGGAGACTTGTTTGTGAGTTTGTCTCAAATTCTTGTAGTACAATTTCCTCTATAACAGGTTCTCGATCTCAAAGTGATTCTTGCTTGGATAATTCTTGCTTCATGCAATCTTAAATGCAATTGTCCAAACAACGTTTTCAACAAACGTTTTCATGTGTAGCACTAAGGGCATTTATTGTAGTTTTCCAATTTCTTTCTGCGCAATCAAACACGCATTGCGTATCTTCTAATCCTAAAATAAAAAATCATTTCATCCTTCTCCTGAAATATCCTCTCGCGAATTGATTACGCTTTTAAATTCATCGTAAGCCTTCGAATGTCACCTAGCGATAACCATTCGAAATTTTGGACCCAATATCCTATGTATAAATTACTTGTTACATGGTGTCACTGCATATTAAGTTGCAGTTTTGCAAAATAATTTCGTAATCTAATGACTTTAGTAAGTTTAGAACTAAATTTTCATTTCGAATATATGATAGCATGTATAATATTCAGTTTGGTGAAGTAATAAAACACGAAGTTATTTAAAAAATAAAACTTTTACTTAATTTATATTCAAATCTCATATACATCTCAAATTACGTAAGTAAAAGGGAATTTATATGAATTTTAATTAAAATAATGCTTTACAAACTGTATGCAATTTGTTGAATTTCAAAATTATTTTAAATATACACGAACAATTTAGATAAATAATTCCAATTTTCAAACCAATCATTGAAAAATCCACCATGAAACGAAATTTTTATTGAAATAAAGGAAAAGTATTGTTTTAGTATTAAGCGAAAAAAAATATTCAAGGGTGTAAGGATAAAACCCTTACAAGAATTTCAAGAATTATAAAGATCAAGTTAAAAATACCTTTAAGGCAGTGGAATTCTATAAATTGCTTTAGGCAACAAGTAAACTAATTTTAAGCTGCTTTTATTACGACGGTGAATTCAATGAAAATTAAACTTTTTTTTTTAAATTCGTTTTTAGATACATCACTTTTCAAAGTTATATTTTTTATGCAGCACTTTTTACAGTCTGTATATTTGTTTCAAAATACTTTAAATTATTTTTATATTTTAGTAGTAAGTAGTAAGATGAGCAAGAAATCAATTACGTGTCCATCTCCCACTTTTCACTTCTTTGAGAGGTCCAAATAAGTTGTAACCAGTATTGTGTAGAAGATATTTGAGTGTTGTAAGGTGATATTTTGTAGATTTTTCTTATTTTACATCAATTACATTTAAGCATGGTCTAGATGTGTGATTGATTCTTATTATATATTAATACTACTGCGAGGAATATAAATATGGAATCACTCTTTTAGATTTAATTTGGTAATAGATTTGATAATACTTTTAGAATTATTTTTGGGGGTAAATTGTCCCTTTTTTTCAAAAAGTTCACAGCCCTGTCTTGTTTAAGTTGTACGTTGGGAATGAAGAATCTTCAGTCATACCAAAAAATACCCACTAGATACTAAAAAGCAATAGCGAAGACCTTTCCATTCGATAACCAAGCTACAGCTTTTAGTGGATCTATTCAACTTTTTATGCGCATTCCACGCTCTTTGTCTCTGGAGTTTAATGATGCATACAATTTTCCACTTAAGTTAAGACTTACATGAATGTAACATGCCCTATTGGTTCTCGACGATCCAAATGGGTTTGATAAATTTCTGTTCTTGCCATCTTTTGATTTCTATCTAACCATATTGTGATTTTGAGAAGAAGTTCTCAGAAAGTGAATTTCACACTTCAGTAATCATAAATTTTATCACTAATTTCCTTAGATATTATTTGTCTATTTTTCACATCAGGATGACTTGTTTTCTTATTATAAAAGTACCGCATTGGGAGAGTAATGTGCATGTATCTATATTCAGAAATATTGCTATTAATTACACACTACGCAATAAATTTCTAGTTTCAAATAAATCAGAAAAAATAAAAAATAATAAACATTTTACTAAATACCGTTTAATTCAAAACTACCCAATTAATTTTATTAATAGATATTTGAATAAAGAAATTCTAAATAGTAAGGATTAAATTTGCATAGTTTTAACAGGTTAATATTATAGATTTTTTATTCTTCCTAGATAGTTTTAAATACCCCCGATTTCTAGTTTTAGATAAAATTACTTTTTTAAATTTATTATAACTTTTAAATCATATTACCTAAGAGTCTCTAAGATAATGGTAGTATGTTTACAATTCTTATTTGATTATTTCTATTCTTTTCATACTTTTGCTAAGTGCTATTTTTCAACCATTGCTTTGTTTTGAAATTGTATTTGGGTCCAGAATCTGGCAATAACTTGTTTATTGTACTCAGATTTAGCGCGGGCTCTGCATTTCTGTATGCAATTTTTAGGTAAGTTACCTTTTTCTCATAATGGATTTAGATTTCCTATCCATTATTTCCAATTAGTTTTTGCTCGGTATTATTGACAGAAAGGGGGAATGTTGGGTGGCCAAAAAACATGTTCAACCCCACTTTTATACAGAGAAATTTTTTAAGAGGAATTTTTTTGTATACAAGCTGTCCTAAGTCAGCAATGTTGATAATACTGTTGCATCCATTCTTTTATATTTTTATATTTTACTCTGTTATTTCAATTTTTTTTCATATCTCCTTTTAAATTCTGTTGTCCGGTTATCTTACAATTGCAATCCATTTAAGTATTAATCATGTTAATTAATCTATCTCTTGTAGAAAAATTTTGATTATATATATATATATATATATATATATATATATATATGAGGTCTCAATAATGGGTCATTTATTCATTCAATCTGCACAGAACCGAAATCAATACATTTGACATTTTTATTCTTTGAAAGATTAACAATTGCTCATTGCCTTACTGCAATAGGTACGTAATGATTTTAACCTATGCTAGCATATAAGCAAATACTATGACAAAATATTTAATACATTCTGTTAAAAAAAATTTCTATTCATTTGTTCAACCTTTGTATTTAAGGAGTATTGTTTACTAGACATTGAATTGAAATCCTGAAGAATTTTTTTTGGTCAAAAAATAGTGAAATAGACTCAATAGTTATTTAAGACTGTTTTAAGATAGAGAAAATCCCTTTATATTATATTCAATGTATATTTCTGAATTACTTTGTAAATTAAGGGAAAAGAGGTATATTTACTTTACTGTAACAATGCTGCACAATTAACTTTGATTCTTTTTTGCAGAGAATAAATTAACAAGTACGGGAATTATTAAGCAAATGCAAAACGTTCCTTTCCAAGTCAATCAAGTTGTCAAAGATATTATTGTAGAAAGTAATTGCACTTAAAAAGAGAAAGCATTTCACATACTCTGCCTGAAAAATTGGTAAAATAAGAATATTTTCATTTAAATTACGCTGCATTAATTTACTTTGAACAGCTTAATGAAAGTTTAATTTATAAGATATTTACTTAGACAATACAAACATGTTAACTGTTAACATGTATTTGTAAATAAGTTAAATTATTTTTAGAGTAATTTAAATTTGAGTTGTTCTCTTTGATTGAAGTACAAGACACCCGAAAAACTGTTTCAAAACGCCTTTATAAAATTTAGTCTATGCTTCTTTTTTGAGGTAAATATAATGCAAATTTTATTTTCCAAAAAATTATACAGCATTTGGCAAGTGTGTGTATTAAAGAAATTTACAAATTACTTAATTATGCGTATGATTTATAAAAAGTTTCGTTGTTTTTGGAATAATTTATGTTTAAACGACGTTGAATAAAATGCATTTACTTCAAAAACGTTTGATTACCTTTGCTCCCTTTAACTGATTTTGAAAATCAATTAAAAGTTTGATGTATTTGAAATATATGCAACAAAATTATATTTACATTTACAATTTTGCTTCATCTTTCAAGGACGAATAAAATGATCATAACGTATGGTGGAAACATTTATAAAAATTAATCTTCCATGCTTCAATATTATTTAAATTTCTAATTTTATCTGAAAAAGGTATTGTGTGTGTGAATAAAATAGAATATGAGGAGAAAATGTATAACAAATAATAGCGGTGAGCTTTTCAGTTAAGAAAAGTGACTTTTAAAATAAAAGGGAAAGAAAAATAGTTAAAGTATAGTATTTGATACATACATATCTCAAAGAATGGCAAAATCTATCATTAAAATTATAATTACGTGCTTAATGCTCATTAAAGATGGATGGAAGGAAAAGTTTTTAAGTCATAAATCATTTGACGGTTATTAGAAAGGAATTTTTTTAATGATGAAAATTTAGATACAAATGTAATTAAAATTTTGAAAGGTATATCTTTTAAAAAGCTCTACTGTTAAAAGTAAAGAAAACTGAGTGATTAAGAAACACATTTTGCCGAGAAGCATATGATATTTCCAACTCATTATTCTTTTCAAGAGAATTTCAACATTTTTATATATTTTTATAAAATATTTTCTTTTATAAGATTAAAGCGTTATTAGTTCTTCTTCAATATGTTTTAACTTAAATTTCGTTTTGTGTGTGGGGGTGGGGGCTTCTTTTCACATGCTTTTTGATTGCTCTGTTTTAACGCAAAATCTATATGACAAAATTGCAAAGAATAATTTTAATGTAGTTTATTAAATGCACATTATTCAATACTGTTTTTTTTTTTTTGCCAAATAAGTTTTTTTACCTCATAAATGTCTTAATGGGTTGTTTTCAAGAACGATATGAGTTGTTATTTATCTCCAGCAAAATATATGAAAAATACTGTTAAGTAACTGAAGTGGTGACTTATATATAAAATTATAATTATGTGTACGAAAAATCTTCTATGAAGATTTTTCTAAGAACTTGAATCTACGGTTGTACCAGGATAATTTTCCATAATAACAGGCAGTATGAATCCTAATATGAGTGTCATCCAGAAAGTAAGTTTCCCTCATAGCCAACAGAAGTCTTACAATACAATGGAAATGACGAATGCTCATGGCAGGTAGAATCTTGAAATATTTAGCGTTTGTGCCAATTTACACATGCCAATACCTATAATTAACGTTGATCTAGCTAATAAAGATGTCAACTTCTTTTACTTTTTTTCCAATTGAGTGGCGATATTCGTGGTAAACCTCGTTTCTTAAAAAGGCTATAAACGTACAAAAGTCTTTTAAAAGCCCGTAAAGACCATAATGTGTCATCGGTTTAATGGTTACACCAAGGCACATTATCTGTCAAATTATGTGACAAATTAAAATTCTATCCATGGGTCGAATGGAACCTTCCGTTTGGCCGGAATCGGTCCGCGGCTTGGAGTTTACCCATCCCTTGTGTAACCAATTTCTCAATGGTAGACAGAATACAACTGCGGAGAATTGTTTACAATCCAGTCTTAATTCTTCCCACTTATGAAGATGTTACATCCTTATCAATATTTTATTAGAACTCCTACAACTGATATGCCTTGAATTACGCATTGAATAATTTAAAAAACAATAAAAATAAACTGATATTTTCTTAAGTGCAATTCAGCGTCATTTCAGACCTATCCATAGGGATTACATCTTTCAGACTTTTCTAATTCTTTGCTACTAAAATACTATAAAGAATAACATAAAGTTCAACTTCATTACTCTCTACTCTTTCTAAAATAGATACAAAATATAAATAGACGTAAGAAATAAGTAAGCAATGAAACAAAACAATGAAATATGTTTTCTGCAAGTTAGATATACATATTTTACATGAAGAATATACAATATACACTATACTACTATTTCACAATACTATTGAAAATTATTTTCAGTTAAATCATCTCAGAAAACGTTTGGTAATCTTGACCACCACCAACAACAAAACAGTGAAGTTCTAACAGTGTAGTCTATTTTCATAGCTGGTACTTGTTGTAGATTAGTCCTAAGAATGATAGAATAACATTGGGATTTTATCATTGGATAAGGTCGCTGAATCCATTTATTCAGAAACAAATCATATTTCCATGTGTACATGTTATACAATAAAGTATTTTTAGTTCAAAATGAATGTAAAGATGTAGCTAATTGAAATGAAAGAGATATATTTCCCCCATTTGAAGTAAAATGCCGATATGCCATCCTAGTTAACAAATTCATGGACTTATTTCTTGCCAAATTTAATGTTTATTTTACCTTTCAAGTTATTTCTTCTGTATGGAGAATTGAGGTTTATTCTGAAGCGATGGGTACAACAGTTTCGTAAAACAGTGATTTTTCTTCCGTATGCAATGTTTTGCTTAGCATATATATTGTGCGTATATGTGTCCTTGAATAAATATAAATGTATAGTAAATACATAAGTATATGCGTATGATTATGGATGTGTATATATATAAAAATTTATAGATAAAAAATACAATATTGCAAATATTTGAGGTTTTTTTAAACAATAATTCTATAATATTATGATAATAAAAAGGTAAAATTATTTGCCTTTTAAAATTATTTTCTTCATATAACAAATATAGATTTTCATCAATTTTAATTAATTTTACAACAAAACTATTCCTGATATCTAATTCTTAATTATATTTACACTAGTGCTAACGATTAATTCTCAAGATAACTATTAAATTGTGCAAAGTCGCTGGTTGTTGCCTTCTTTTCCTTTATGATAAAACAAATTGCTTTTATCCATTTACATGTGTTTTTTAGATAAAAATAGTTTCTTACTATTTTTATCTAAAAATAGATAACATATTATAGTTATCTAAGACACCTTTTGTGATAACACATCCTTTGACAAAGATTCCATTAAAAACTTAACTGCCCCTGGTGAATACATCCACCTTGCTCTAAGGTGCTCTAAGTTACCACGACGTATATATACGTCCTTCCGGAATACAATTTTTTTCTTGTCGCTGCTATTTTTGTAACTAATCTGAAGGCTTTCGATTGCAACAATATTACCTAGACAGTGTTTGTGACGGATATTAATTTCAGAAAAAAATTTGTTCCTTTCCTCCCCCCCCCTTCATACACTGCATACGCAAACCTAAGTGAAAAAGGGAGAGTAAATTGGAGAGTAAATTGAGTAACTGCAAATCAGCAGCTAAGGGATTAAGGTTCTCCACAATCTCTGAAAATTAAGACAGTCATTTTAACATAAACTATATGTAAGCTATTACAGTTCTTAAGCTTACTTTGATTGACCTTTACAGTCCAGTATGGTCCTGATAAATCAGCATTTTTTAATAAATAATTGTGGTTGCAGAGAAGGATGAAGATATTTCAAGTATTTAATCTGAATTGATTGACTTATTGTGTAATATAATAAACAAAGAATATGTAAATAACATTATTGCTTAAGTTATTTTAAAATTTAGCCACACACACAGACACACACAAGTATTCCTTTTTCGTAAATTACAAGATAGATGGTTAATATTTTCTATCTGTTTAATAAAAAGAAGACGATATTTCAGTCTACTGAAAAAAGTTTTAAAGTAAATATTCATATTTCTAACTATTATTTACTTTTAATTACCTACATATTCATTTTATAGATAGTGTAACAGTAGTTCTTGAACATAATATATTCCTATAGTTTAATTTTAATTTTAGTAAAATAGCGTAAAAAATGCAAAATATTCTTTTTGTTACTCCCATAATTTTAGAATTTACCTTAATTTATTTTGCTTACAATTACTTTAGTAAAAGTAATTTTATATTTACTATTATCGTCCCTTAAATTCAATACAAAACATTGAAAATTTAAAATAATATAATCAAAATAAATTATTCAGCATTATCAATAACACTGATAAATGATAATGCTCTTATATAGAATAAATTAAGCCTGGGATATAAGGTAAGAAGGAGAAAGAAAAATCCTGTATAATTTTCTCATTTTCATTTTCTATATTTTAGTGTCTGTAAAAACACATATTCAAATTTCATGGTTATGCCCTACTTTTAAGCAACCCTTTTGCAAGCGATTAAATTGAAATACGTAAAATTCGTTTTCCATATCTTGTATGTGTGCTATTGCAGCATACCAATAAGAACGATCTGAAAAGAAAAGTATATATTGTAGTTTTTAATGAATTGATGTATTATGGAGACAGCCAGCTGAAGAGATTCCTGTTTTAAATATAAATATATATTTTTTTTATTTCCAGTGGGCTGTGGATTGGTGCTTTACCATTGCAGACCTAGTATATTCCCCGGAAGCTGGTATCTCTTTTTAGTGCGGCACCATACAGGTGGATACCAATCAAGGTAGATAATTTTTTACTCCCTGTTTCCTCCACAAAGGGAGGCACCTGAGCTCTGACGATGCAAACCTATTCAAGGATTTAATTTTGTCAAAAGCCCCAAGCCAAACAGATACTCTAGGGAGCTTTTATATGCTGTATAATCATACGGCATGACCACTGTAGATTTTCTGCATCATGAAAATTAACAGATTTGGGCCGGGATTTACTTTAACCTTATATCTTCAATTCTGTACTTTATATTAACTTCCACCTATGCAATCTATATATATATAAATGTTATGTTGGTTTGTGTAAGCTTCCATAACTCAAAAAGTTCTGCATGGATTTATCTGAAATTTTGACACAACCTTGCATTTGACTCCGGTCAGGTTCTTATGTACTTTTTATTTCGAAATGCAATCTAAATTTTTTTAAATTTAACTTTTAAGTGATTTTTTGATGTTATGATGTCATACGATGTCACGACTCGCTCTGAATGCGAAAATTTAAGCTTTAAACATATTTTTTTCCCAATTATTACATATTTTTATTATACTTAAGTTTATTGGTTGTCATATTTATCTATTTTCTTTTCTTTGATACGTAATTGGGATTAATTTTCTAATAAATCATTTTTTTTAAATTATTCATTCAACAATTCAAATTTTGTTTTGTAGTCTTGGCAACATTCTGATAGCTAACGCCTGATAAACAATTTTTTAAATTTCATTTGGTGTTATTATTGAAATACAGGTTAGGTTTTCTGATATATATTATTTTTTAACAGAAATCAAATTAAGGTTTGCTTGGTACTTACTTATTAATTTTGACGGGGTTTTAAATTAGTAAGTTTTTTCTCTATTTTAAACAATATTTTAAATTTCATTTGATGTTATTATTGAAATACAGGTTAGTTTTCCTGATATATAATTTCAGTCATCAAAATATTAAACCATACTTTTGTTTTCGATGACTTTTTAAAATTTAAATTTGTTATAACCTTCTTAGTAACTTCTTTCCATTAGTAATTTGTTAACGGAAAACTTGGAAGTTATTACGGTTTGCTTGGTACTTGCTTATTATTGCAACAATCACCAACGTTCAAAATAACTCTCCAAGTTGGCGACCCTGATCTCCTATGTGTTGTATGAGTTGAATTGGCAATCATGTGCTTCATTTCATATAATGTCACCAATAGGTTCCATTTGCTTTTGTCAGGGACATAGCTACCGCTGTATCAGCCATACCAAATGATACAAGGCCCCAAGTTACAGTGGCCCCAATCTGTGTTACTACAGTCTCACTAACACGGTGCTCATATCTGAAAATTGCCTCCCCCGCAAAGGAATTTTGATACAGGGCTTACTCAGAGCTGTTTGCAATTTTGTGTGTTTTTATTTTAACCTTTTTAAGTGTAGTCAATCAGACTCGGTACACAAAATTGCCTTGCAGAAAATAGAACTTAGGTCATCATACTGGACACACACACAAGTAAAAGCAATGTTGATAGTAATTACATATCAAAATGGCTCGAATACCTGTTGAGGAAGCAGGGGTTCGTAAGATTGTAATTATTTTTGGTACTTATGTACTATCGCAACAATCACCAGCGTTTAAATAACTCGCCAATTTGGCAACCCCAATTTCGCATGTGATATACACCTAAATTGGCAATCATGTGCTTCATTTCATATAATGTCACCAATAGGTTCCATTTGCTTTTGTCAGGGACATAGCTACCGCTGTATCAGCCATACCAATGATACAAGGCCCCAAGTTACAGTGGCCCCAATCTGTGTTACTACAGTCTCACTAACACGGTGCTCATATCTGAAAATTGCCTCCCCCCGCAAAGGAATTTTGATACAGGGCTTACTCAGAGCTGTTTGCAATTTTGTGTGTTTTTATTTTAACCTTTTTAAGTGTAGTCAATCAGACTCGGTACACAAAATTGCCTTGCAGAAAATAGAACTTAGGTCATCATACTGGACACACACACAAGTAAAAGCAATGTTGATAGTAATTACATATCAAAATGGCTCGAATACCTGTTGAGGAAGCAGGGGTACGTAAGATTGTAATTATTTTTGGTACTTATGTACTATTGCAACAATCACGAGCGTTTAAATAACTCGGCAATTTGGCAACCCCAATTTCGCATGTGATATACACCTAAATTGGCAATCATGTGCTTCGTTTCATATAATATTACCAATAGGTAACAATAATATTTAAGTACTTTATATTTTCACAAATTATGCTTTTGCATTGATAGTTTAGTTCTTTTTATGTCAGTTAACGTTAGAGTTGTATTTAATTTTTCAATTTATTTTAATGCTTGGGATCTGTATTTTAGATATTCTTTTATATATTATGCTAAATTTAATTTGGTACTTATGTATTATCGCACAATCGTCAGCGTTCAAGATAACTCGCCACTTTGGCAATCCCAATTTTGTATGCGCTGAATTCGCAATCATGTGCTTCATTTCCTATAATGTCACCAATAGGTTGCAATAATACATAAGTATACCTTTAATTAGACTGGCCGCAACACACCAATTTGGCGTGATTTCAAAATCATGCCAAAAACAAATAGCGTACCAATATGAAATTAATATTGTGGATATTATTTTAGCCTTTTTTATAGACTATCCATTAAGAAAATTATGCCCAATATAAGATTCACAATTGGCTGGATGGACCAGCTCTTTTCCCCCCATTTAACCAGACTGAGCCACAACAACGCGTGGCAGGGTACAGCTAGTATATCTATAAATATTATAAGTTAACCATATATTTTAATGATTTTTATTAAGAACAGTACAGATTTCCATGTTTCAAAAATTCCTTTACTGTTCACAAAAATAAAGTATATTGCATTTAAAAAAGTGCTTTTCTTCCATAAAACAGGAGTTGCATGTTTAAAGTAAATGATGTGAGTTAAAGTATGAAAATGAATTCTCCATAAATACTTATATGCTCATATGTAAGAAAAATAATATTTATTGTAAAATTTAGACGAAATTTTAAAAACTTATGAATTACCATACTTACATACAATTTTAATAAATACCTAGACCCCGTTTGATCATTTTAAGTGAAACAGATGCATCCTTTTATAATTTTTCATGGAAAACAATTTTTAACTATATTCATTGTTAAAAATTTCAAAAAGAAAATTCGAATAATAAAGAACAAACTTAAAAGAATAATTTTCTAATGAAAGAAAAGAATCTGCGCTTCCAAGAGAGTCTATATTTCATGCAAGAAATATATATAAAAATCTTACAAATCCTTTAGAAGCAAAAAAAAAAAAAAAACACACAAAAAAACAGATTTTTAACTTTTAGTGTTTTTTTATGGAGAAGAAAAGGGATCGAAATATATAAGCCATGTGCTCATGCTGGCTTCCTCTACAGTGCCTAACAAGCGCAACTTTTGGAAAATGCTGTCTGTAATCAGCGAAGCAAATAAGGAAGTAAATAGAGAGGAAACAAACCAGACAAGATTGCTGGGAATTCTGACTGTTTAAAAGTACTCCATTTCTTATCCCTTTGGGGAAATACTTTTGTCTCAAGATTTCAAGAAATAGGCAGAAAAATTAGTCTTTTAAAATTTTCTTGTTCCAAAATATTTTATCTTCAACAAACACTGATAAATAAAAGTACAATTAAATGTAAGGATACAATTAATTTAAAATTCAAATTTTTACTTTTTAATTCAACTTTTTTGTCAAATCATTAAAGTTTTATTAGCCAGAAATTTCATGTGAAAAGTACATCACCAAAATTAACATATTTACCTGAAAATTAATATGAAATTTTGCATGCATAAAATATTTTGAAAATAGAAAAGAACATAAATAAAAAAATATAAACAAATATAAAAAATATAAAAAATATTTAAAAAAATTTTAAAAAATAAAAAAAAATTATTTAAAAAAATAGCAAATGAACTGTTTCTGCATGCTAATTATTGTTTGCTCAGAAGGGGAAAAATGTAATTGTTATAAAAAATATTATTTGCTTTGAAATAGAATTGCAGTTAACTTATACAATACAAATTAAAATTAAAAGAAGACTTAATTCAGATGAGCTTACATACAAGTTTTCGGATGTTATATCCAAATACATTCAAAATTTGCATTTCCTGGACTTTTTAGTGAATCCTAGAGTAAAATGAATTATAGCATTTGTATATGTACAATTTTACTAGTATAAAGAATGTTCTGAAAGAGAACTTATTTGTATAAAGTTATTTTCAAAACTTGTGACTTAATTCGTAGATCCTTTGTAGAATACGGAAGACATTTAAGGCATTTTTCAACATTCTCAACAAAAAAAAAAGGCTTGTTATTAAAATTTATTTTTGTGGAGTTAAAAATTATTAGAAACTTAGAAAATATTTCATGATGACCTAATGGTTAATTTTTCGAATAGTTATGGTAATTATATGATTTTAATAAATATTTTCTAAGAGAAAAAAAGTTTTACTGAAACCCATTATGAAAATTATTAACAAAAATCAATTTTTGATGTGAAGACCGATCTGGGGTGTTATTTTGCCTATAAAATATGGGTAATTAAAGTAAGTAAATTACAAAGTAATTATATATTTTTAAAAAAGTATGTGATCACATAATTTTAAAAAAATATAATTCGAAAATTCTTTTGATGAAAAAATAGTAGCTTAACCAATTATACGACGAATAAAATATAATTACTGATAAATATAAATATAAAAATAATAAAATAATAAATATAAAAATACGCAAAATAAACATTTTTTCATTTATTTTTCATCCATGAATCTTGATTTTATTTGTTTGTAAATAATTTAATATTATGAAAATTCAAAAAAGAATTCCAAAAGTTATTCAATAATACTTTGCTGTTTCACTCTTCTTTCTCTAGTAAGAATTAAGTAATGTATTAAAGGCATATGCCGTTTACTTAAAATCAAAGAAAGCAGGAGCTTTTCCCATTAAAAATTTGTGACCACAGTAAATTTATAAAACATTTAATAAAAAAAAACATTGTCTAGATTCTTAGGAGAGGCAAAATATTTTTATAATTTTTAGAAAACAGATTAACAAATAAAAATGATTATTTTTTTTTATTTTCTTAAAAAATTTTATAAAATATCTAGATTTATATTTTTATTTAGTTTTAAAGCTGGTCTATATCAGATTAATTATTTTATTTCTGTATTTGTAATCAGAATAAAATTGTGATTTTAAGCAATACTGTAGGTTACCACGAATAAAATCTCTTTTAGCAGCGAAGCGAATTAAATACATATATTAAAATAATTTGTTACAATGTGTACTCACAATACAAAACAAATTATGGTTTTCATAAATATATATTAAAACTTTTTTTATTTAATTTTATATCTTTTACTTTCAAAAAATACTTTTTTATTAGAAAATATCAGTTTAAAACTATTTTCATTAAATGCTTCTTATACAAAAAGATTTAAAAAAAAATTGTTTTAATTATCTGAATAATTTGAAAAGCTGCCTATTTTACTAGAGCTGAAGAGCTAGCATCCTTTTTATTTTTAGCCTGTATTTGAAATTTATGAATACAAATCTCTTTTAGTTAGAATTATAAATTTTTAAAAATTGTACTTCACATCAAAATTTTGTATGTTACACGTTTAAAAGTTGCTATTAGTAAAATGAAAATAATTTCTTACCTCCGAAATATTATATAAGATACTAAACATTAGATTTTTATATCAAACCAATTGAAAGTGAAATATACATTAACACAAGCATTAGAGTTTTAATTTGATATTTTTAGAAATACATGAAGAAAAATAGATATTCCTAGATATTCCTCTTTCCAAAAGTAGTGCTTATAACATTTTGCCTTTCAGAGCTTTTATCGCTTTTAGTATTTTTTTTTATTATCAAAGTAACCTTATTTTCGATAATTAAGTTTGAATGAATGTCACTCCTAAATTACTTTGGTAGAATTCTATGAATGAACACTTAATATTGTTGAATATCTTTATTAGTTAATTACAAATGATAAAACGACAGCTATGAAAATAAATATTACGCCAAATAAAAATTAAATATATCTACTTGAAATAACATGCCTTGCCAAAAGATACATTTGTTTTGATGTAAAAACTTTTCTATAATGTTAAGTATTTTTTTTCTTTAAAATTTGTAATATTTTGGTTTATTATGTTTTGTACATTATAGAATTTTTTACAGAAAATACTTAAGAGAAAATTTACTTTAAGAAATTCTTATTTTAGAAAAATATGAGATTTTTTAGTTAATAAAAGGATGAAATATATCTTAATAACTTTCATCTGTTTCAAGGCATATCATAGCGAAGCATCTTCTGATATATTTAGCTTTACACCAGTTTTTATTATTGCTTCCTTATTTTTCTTACATTAAAAATAAAAATAATTTTAAATCCAAGCACTGTATTATTATCTATTTCAGAAACTGGTTCTAATATAATGGAAACATCATATTTAGAAATTTTGCACACACACATTTAATATTAATCTGAGGTATACACTTTTGAAATATTTCATTTTAATTTGATAATGTAAATACTAAGAATAAGGCTATATTTAGGATGGTGATGAAGCTTTTAAAGAGCGTCTTTAAGTCTAGCATTCAATTTTGTCGTCATTTGATGTTTCCAGATCAAGAGGAATGGTCGTAGTGCTGCTCTATTCAAATTTTTAAAAATTCACGTATTTGTATCCTACATAAGGAAATATAAATATTTTTTTTCTATTTTATGTATTTCTAATGGAGCTCTGGATTGGTGTTTTATTATTGCAGACCTAGTATATTCCCTGCGAGTAGTTATCTCTTTTTTAACGTGGTACCATATAGGAGGAATACCGAACGTCGCAAGTAATTTTGGTGATCACTTTTGATCTTAGAGAGAGGACACATCTGATTTCCCAGAGCCCGAAGCCAAACAGGTGCTCAACGGATCTTTTGCGTGCCCCATAACCATACGAAATGGGTGTTGTCCATTTTCTGCATCGTCAAAATCCACCGGCGTGTGCCGGCGTTGAACCCGTAAACTTGGACGTAGATGACCAGCGAAAGACCAACTACGCCACGCAGCCGGTCCTAATATAAATGTACATGCTCAAAAAATTTCTTGGGTCAACCCTTATTTTTTGAAATATTGTTAATTACGATTTATCATACACACAGGAAGAAAGAGGTTTCTTCCATTTAAAAAATTTAAATGCCTTTTTTTTAAAATATTCAAATTTTTTTTTTGCATTGAAATTGCTTTCTTCTGTAGTTAATTTTGAAAACTGATGTAAAAATTCAATGTCGTTATGTTTTTCTAGTTATAATCCATCATTTCATAATTGGAAACGAAATATGCATTTATCTTTCTAGACAAATTCCTGTAAAATATTACTCTCACAAGAAAAATAATCTATTATGATTGCAATAAACATGAATTATATTAATGTTTCTTATAAATAAATAATGAAAGATCTTCGCTAGAAAATTTCGACAGCATATCACAAACTCTTACTGAAATAATTCAATTCATAAACTACTATAAAATTATCAATCATACCATCACACACATAAGATTTTTCGTGAAATAGAGATTGAATGTATTTTTCAGAAAATGCCTTCATTGAATACATTATGAAGTAAAATTATTTTTAACACTTCTTTTTAATCATGTTTAAGTTTATATACTGATGATTATGTAAATATAATTTGAAATTCAGTGTTGGATCAATTTTTTTTAATGTTAAGCAGTTAGCCTTTATTTAGAAAGGATAAGCTTATAAAGGAACACGCTTCATATGATTGAAGAGTTTGGTATAGTTTTTAAATTTTAAGGAGATATTTCTAAGCTTTTGAAAATTACCTTTATTTTCCTCAATATATTTACAAATGCGAAAAATGGGTATTACAAAAAATTTAAAAAAAAAAAACTGTACTTTAATTACTTAAATTTCTTTCAATATTAAACTTTTGTCTTTTTTTTACAATGAAATGGATTAAGTATATTTTTTAAACTTACTATATGCTTAAGGAAAATGCTTTGGTATATTAGGAATATTGCAAAAAAAAATATTAGTTATTAGAGGTATAATAATTTTGATATAATTATTTACAGCGATACTCTGAACTTACTGGATAGGTGGAACTGAGTCATAACCGCGTAAGAAGAATTCATGTAGTAGAGTTTCACATATAAATACATGTAAATTAGTTTTATCTAGGGTCCGAGACGGAAGAAAAAAGTAACTTAGAAAAATATCTTATATAATATAAACACAAAACCTTAAGCCGAAGAGGTTTTGATGTAGGAGCTTACATAAAATCTAACAAAGTAGTCTGCCGGCTCAAATATTTTTTTCTCCCTCAAAATTTCCTTAGAGAATGCTAATAATTCTTTTATTTCTCATTTTTTTGAAAAAAAATGCTCTTGATGGAGTCTAGATCTTTTCTAAAATTTGTTACTCTTTTTGAATTAAATTGAGGCCTTCTGTCAAGTTACCAGTCGCCATTCGATCTTCTGATTTAACTAAATCTAAAGACTTAAGTTCTTCTTGTTCATGTATTTCTATGAGCTGTTCGACGAGGTTTGAAAATCGCGCAACTCCATGTTCGCTTAAGTCTGGGTAACGTAATTCGAGGTGTTACTGTATATATGAAACTAATAATACATATAAACAACTATTTTAATTTCTATTTTAATTTCTTTAATGTCATGTACAGATGAAATGTGCTGCCTTTAATATGATTATTTAATATCTCATACAATGCAATATTGATTTTCAGAGGTGATCTAGAAGAAAAAATTAAACTAGAGATTAATAAAATAACAACACTTTCGAAAAAATCTTTATTACCTCATTTTTTTTCAGTGTTCTATTTGACTAACCTAAATAAAAAAAAAAAATTCAGGATGGAAAGATATTCTGATAGTTCCAAATCATTTAAGACGCGCAGTTTCGGTAACACAGTTAGATAGAATCAGTAAAGAATAAGCTTGCTAATGAGTTTTCTCACATAAGCTGGATTAAAAAACTTTTAACACTGATTAATAGAATTTTAAATGAAAACAATTTTGGAGTTCAAAGGTATATTCTGCATTTCCTCTAAATGGAAAATTAAACCAAGTCTCCTAAATCTATGCATATTACATGAGGATATTTTAATGTCTTATTAATATAATACATTAAAAGTCGTACTAATAAAGAAATAAATAACAGACAAACGGCTTTATCGTTACTCATTCTTTATAATTAGTTTAAAAAGTTAGTTCAAAATTTTTCTAAGATATTGAAAAGGCTTATTAATTTTTTTATAAAATTATGAGTTTCTAACTAAACATTAAATATGTAAAATTAACTCATTATAATGGTCTCGATTTTTTAAATGTTAACGTAAATAAATCTGGTATATACAGGGTGTCCGGGCTTAAAGTATTCAAAGTTTATGGCTTATTATTACGGAACTACTCATCAGAATGTAATAAACAGTTCATCCATGGATTGGAAAAACCTCCGAGATATTTTGGGTGTAGTCCGATCGGACACACGTGCGTGCATTATTCGAAAATCGCAGATGATAAACTTGTTACACTGACTTCATTAATAAAGAAGTGGACTCCACAGCAAAAGATGAAGTGCGTACTTTGGTTATCGGAATTTAAATCAGTCACGCGTGTACAGTGACGTGTACGAACAGAATGGAATGTCGACCATCCGTCATCAAACTCTGTTGTTGTTGCTTATGCCACCTGTCTGACGTAGTCAGATTGAGGACCACGAAATTCATCATGGCAACGGGCTCGAGATACTTCTGTCATTAGCCTAAGCTTTGAGCCTACGAAGGTGACAGCATGATTTTGCTCACGATAGATGGCGACACCATTCGGATCCACAGATTTAACGAGCACGTTTTCCGTTTATACTCGGTGAGTATTTGGTGGCATCGGGCATCAAACCCAGGCCTTTCGGTCTGGCATCCCATGCTCTAACCACTAGGCTTACCCACTAGGCTGATTCATTTTGTAGGAATCCTGATAAATCTATTAGGCAAGCCAGTAATGACAGTCCATTCCATTCGAACACATCGCTGTACACGAGTGACATTTAAATTCCATTAAACAATGTACGCACTGCATCATTTTCTGTGGTGTCCACATCTTTACTAATAAAGTCAGTGAAACATGTTTATTGTCTGCAATTGCCGAATACTGCGTGCTCGTGCGGACGATCAGACTACACCTACAAAATCTCGGAGAGGTTTCAAATCCACGGATGAACTGTTTGTTACATTCTGATGTGTAGTTCCGTAATAATAAGCCATAAATTTTGGATACTTTCAGCACGGACACCCTGTATATAAAGCAAAATCTTGGATGAGCATCTTGCACATTTTTTACCATTTGCTATGTCACTGTTTATTTTCATTTGAAATTTAAGAATAAATGCATTAAAATATACTTTTAGAAACATTACACTAGATTTAATCTGAATCAGTAAAAAATTTAGAGCAGAAATATATATTTTCAAAACTTTATTTTGGCATTCCTGTGTTCCCAATAAAAATTATTTATTTCTAAATATTTGTTATACATAGTTTCCAGTTTCAACATTGCATATGCTGAACTGGAATCTATAATCACAAATATCTGTAAATGGTAGGTTATATACTAAATGTTTGTGATTTAAATTTTTCTTTTCTAATAACAATTACTAAATAAATCTTACACCTTTTCTGAGCTTTCAATAAAAAAAAAAATTGTATGACAGTTATTTGATGTTAATGGGCCATCTGTATAGCAGTTTTGTAACACATTCTTGATTTATTTCTACCTCCATATGTTGGAACTCCTAAATAAAAACAAGTATAAATTTAAAAATTTAGTGGTCTTACCATACTGTACAAAATCGTTCAAACTGACCCAAATAATACCATGAGATCGAATTTGTTACAAGTATGAAAAATAAAATAACCCTAGAAATAAGACATTTGTGAATTTTATGTCCTTTGTTCGCAATTGAAACTGTCCATAAAACATAATGACATAAATGAACAAATTTCTTATCTTCTTTCTTCATTCATGATTTCCTGTACTTTTATGTCTTCCGAAAGGTTTTTTTCAAATTTATTATTTAAATCGAAGTTATATGTTTTTTTATATAGAAAAAGAATAAATATTTTTCTGACACATAAGAGTATAAATTTGGGCAAGTTTTACTGTAGCAATCACCTGAATTTTAATGACAAATATTTGTTACTAAAGATCGAATTTGCAATTTTTAAATTCTTGTAATAATAATGAATAACAAACTCACTTCTTTCCCAGAGAGCATTCTTATCAACTAAAATTAATTACAATGGTCAAAAGTAAACAAACCACTAGAAAATATTATGCACTTTTTATTATGATTTAAAATTGCTTGATTACGGAATTAAAAATCATGTGAACTAATTACGCTTTACTAGAATTAAGACTTTTTGAATATAGATTTTTCATTTACCTCAGCCATTTTAAGGAATTCTTTGCACATTACTTTGGGAAAAATATATTTTTAGAAAATAATTTTATGATTCCAAGTTTTCATAAATAAACAAGATATCAATCATTCGCATGGTCTAGTAATTTTAGCGTGTTTTTCACATGTTGTATTTTACAATAATGAAACAAATGAACTTTTTGCTAACAGAAAGTAGTACTATACTTTAAAAAAAATTCAAAATTATTAAATTTAAATATGATTCGGCTCATCTAGGGCACAAATTTGACCAAATGTCGAAAACCCGAGGTCAATCGGTTGCTTATTGGCTGGGAAAAAGGTACGACAAAATAGGGAACGAAGACGAAGACGAAATTTGCGTCCTAAAAGCGCTTTTTTTACACTACGTGAAAAATGCGCTAAAAATGCTACAACTTAAAATCATTCAAAAGGTATAACCTTTATATATACTCAATTAAAATATGTGAATATTACTAGCAATACTCCCATGAATCCCATGAATTCTCTCCTTTATTCTAAATCATACTTGAGATATGGTCCCCATATTGGTTTCTCCATAAAAGGAGAGTTTTCATTCTCTTCTCGATAAGGAACTCTAATCTGGATTTGGTTGATCGATTATTGCTCGTTTGGGCAAACGAGAGTAATTTTCACCTTTTCTGTTAAGTGAATTAATGTATTGTTTATTGTGTCTATGCTAATGATACAGTCTTGAAAGAATCCGTTTGTATGAATTTATCTAGAAAGGCAGGTAATGTAATTTAAATGGATCCAAATATTTAGGAACAATGAAATCCACATAGAATAGGTTAATTTGAAAAATAAATTAAGTTTCAGAATAAAAATTAATCTATTCAGTGGACGTTGGTATTTGATTTTGGATTGTACAATGTATGGTAGAGGGGAACTATATTTCAATCAAAAGGATTAATCTTGTAAGGAACGGTCTCGATTTAAATACCAACTAAATAACTCTTTCTTTTCTTAGTTGTTTCTGTGAACATCATGTCGTTAGTTAAAACTCATAAAAAATCACTTCACCAAAACAAGACGAAAGGGGTGTTAAATTTTCTAATTTCCACAACCGCAAAAACCCCTATCGTTAAGCAGATGAGTAGCACATTATCTTGTAGCCATTGTCTGACAACACATAGTAAAGTCAACTTTTAACAAAAAATGGAAGAAAGGGCTTAGTTGAAAATCCCATTCTGAAGATAAGTTTCTTAAAAAATGTATTCCTTTCTAAAAGATTAAAATTAAAAAAAAAAGAATATCTGTGTGCTAATGGCTATACTGATCTTCTAAAGTATGTATTAAAACTTTGGAAAATAAAGAATTCAAAGAAGCTTCATTAGCAGATTAACAAAGTCTTAGTTTTTAGTATCGGGTTTGAGTTTCTGAACTTTCACAGTCATTCGTATAGCAAGTAAAGATAAGTTAAATCAATTGAAGCTTTGATTACTGATGTTGGCACGGTATAAATATAAAAAATGAATTGTCACTTATTATGATCATAATAAAGTACTTGTATTACACTCTTTCTCTCAGAGGTCCTTTACTGTCCCTTGCACAAAGTAATTAATAAAATTATTATTCATTCCTATAATTCAGATATTCTCTATAAAATATACTTCATTTTGCAACATAAAGATGAGTCACTGTAACTTATGCATATTTTTTTTATATTGCGTATTCTTAAAGCAAAGGTAATGAGGACATCATGAGTGTGTGAGGGAAGGGGATGGTTAAGGGCGTAGCTACCACCGTATAAATTATTCAAGGCCCTCAAGCTACAGGGGACTCAACATGTGTTACAACAGTCCACTTGAAAAGGTTTCCCGTATTTAAAGAAAGGGCTCCGAATGATTTATCATTCAGGGAATCTTCAGACCTTGCTACTCTAGTGGGGATGTCTCAATCAAAAATATTTTGAATATACATTCGTCGGCTCACTTTGAATAAAACCTTAATTAGTTAAATTAATTAAAATTTAATTTTAAAAAACCTGATTTAAAAATAACTATATACTTAATTACATAGAGCCATTAAATTTTATCAAATTAAGTAAGTTTAATAGAGATATTAAATGATGAAAATAAAACATACGATTGGTAGCAATGTTTAATGAAATGGGTAGTAACTATGTAAGGATTCACTAAAAGATCAATATAAATTTGCAAGCCAAGACACATTCTTCAAAAAATAAATAAATAGTCTGAAAGATTTCCAGAAATTCCCATTTAAAATTGACCACTTAAAAATTAAATACATAAGATTGGGGAAAATGAATATATTTTTGTACTAAAAAATTAATTTTCTTAAAAAATAATAATTTATTGCAAATTTTTTAAAAACTTTTTAAAGGATTACTAAAGTGTAAACCACACAGTTTCGCTTTTTTAAACAGGCATATTTTAACAAATTTTATCGAGGGTTTATGGTATTTCCCCATTTTCACTTGAAATTCCGTTTTAAAATAATACTGTTTACTCGAATAATGGTACATCACATCTGATTGGTACCTATCTAATCATAACTCTTGAATAAAATCTGCATTAAAAATTTCCAATAACAAATAATTATGAAAGTTATAATATTCACGACTAAGTTTCTATGTTAAGAAGCTAAAAGAACACTTTATCGGTGTTGGAGGCAGTATGCGGTATTTCGTGGGCGGTATAACAACCTCTTTTAGGTTTGTAATTAGATTTGATAATTTGATTTGTTGGTAAAAGGGAAAGAAGTAGGGATCTTTCTATTCCTTTATTTCCATCCTTCCTTTTGATATATATATATAAGTTGCTATACTTTAGAATTCGTATAAATAAGGCATTCTCTAGTAAAAACAATATCTTAATATATTTCTGGATTTTCAGAAAAAAATATTATTTTAAAATGTTTGGAAGAAAAGCTTCATAAACAAATTTTCATTTAATTTATTTACAGGTGACATTTATCATTTTATATAGATGACAGTATCATATTCTGTAAGAATAAAAATTTCAATCCAAGTACTAAATTCATTTTACCCTGAGTACCTTAATTTAATATAGAATACAAATTCAAAGTTCCGAGCAAAATTTCAAGTTTCAATACAATTAAAAGTTATAAAAAATTAGTACTTTTATGATATAAAAGATGAATGTGTAACTTCATTGTTATTAAAGTACTTCATCGAGGAGCTAACATTCATTTATCAATATTCAGGAACATTATTATACATTAAAATCTATGTAACACATTTCTAGTTTCATTTAATCAAAAATAATTAAAAATAATTAAAATCTATTTATATACAACATTAATTGAAAATGCAAAAGTAAATTTATTAATATATATCTGTATAAATAAATTCTAAATTGCTTGCATTAAACCCTTACTTGTAGATTAATGGTTTGATAATGTTAAAGAATATATAGTAAATATTCATATTTCTAAGTATTATTTACTTTTATTTACCTACATATTCAATTTATAGATGGTGTAACAGTAGTACGTGAAAAAATTATATTCCAATAGTTTAATTTTAATCTTAGTAACGTAGTGTAAACAAATGCAAAAGTATTCTTTTTGTTACTCCCATAATTTTAGAAATTACCATAATTTATTTTGTTTACAATTATTTTAGTAAAAATAATTTTATACTTACGGTTATTGTCCCTTAAATTCAATACAAAAATTTTAAATTTAAAAAAATATAATTAAAAAAGTTATTCATCATTATTAATAGCATTAATTAATGATAATGTTCTTATACAGAATAATTTAAGACTTGGATATAAGGTGAGAAGGAAAAAGAAACACCCTGTATAATTTTCTCGTTTGTCATTTTCTATATTTTAGTGTCTGTAAACTCAAATATTTAAATTTCACCCTGTACCTTTTTACAAGCGATTACATTAAGATACGTCTAATCCATTTTTCATATCTTATAAGTGTGCTTTTGCTGGATACCAATGAGGAAGAGCTGAAAAGAACAGTACATATTCTAATTTTGAGTGAAGTGATGTTTTAGGGAGACAGCCAGCTGAATAGATTCGTGATTTAAATATGAATATTTTTTTATTTCTAATGGGCTGCGGATTGGTGTTTTACCAATGCAGGCCTAGTACATTCTCCAGAAGGTGGTACCTCTTTTTAATGCGGCACCATATAGGCGGATGCCAATTGCCGCAGTTAATTTTGATGCCCAGTTTCCTCCTTAGAGGCACCTGAGTTCTGACAATGCGAACCTGTACTAGAATTAAATTTTGACGAGATCTCTTAAGTCAAACAGGCCCTCTAGGGATCATTTACATGCCATATAATCATATGAAATTGCCGCTGTAGATTTTCTGCATTATGAAAATTCACCGACTTGAGGCCAGGGTCATGCTGCACCTTCAGGTGCAGAAGGCCAGCGACAAACCAAACACGTCACCCAGCCGGCATATGAATGATTTATTTATTGAAAATATAACCAACTACATTGGAAATGAAGCAGATATATCACATAGTGTATGATGAAGTATGATATGGGTCTTCAACTTCTTATTGCCCGGGAACCAGGAATGGCTTTCTGAAGGCATTTTATTGGCCCTCTCATTTGAATTCGAAGCAATTTTTTAAAAAATGCCTTGTCTGGTTTTTGTGATAAAAAACACCATTTTTTTCTTTGTCCTTAATATTTAAAAAAAATTAATTGTTGTGTTTTTTATTCATTCCAGGTAAAAATTCCTGAAAATAAGAAATCTTTCAAAATTATCACTGAATTTTAATTAATTTTATTTTTTAAAAAAAATCTGACTATGCGTAAAATTTTAGATATTTTCTGAAAAAGGTGGACTTTTTTCTTTATCAAGTTTACAAAGTATTTTAATTCGACTTCCATTTAACTTTTTTGAAACCGATATATATATATACATATATATATATATATATATATATATATGTCTTTAAACACCATCTGTTTTCTTAAAATCAGCTGTAATCTTGTAAAACACACCTCCATTTTTTATATAAATTTCCTGACTACAATATTCTTTTTGATATTCGGGTGGCCCGCGTATCACTGTGAATTTATTGATGTGACCCCACGGATTATTGTAAATTTCTTAATTTGACTCTCAAGCATGAAAGGTTGAAGACCCCTAAAGTAAGACGCTGGTTAATTCACAGCTTTTTTGCGGGTTGTTGAATCCTAATTCTACCTTTTCTCATATCATTTCCATTAGTCAAATCTCACTAAAATTTCTTTGAATGTCATACTACACTGGCTGAGGGCGAATCTGTGATAGACCCGGGCGTTAATGATTGTCTTACAAATTGTTAAATCCGTAATACTACAGGAATTACAACATCTCTTTCATTGCCTTTCAATATGTGTTTCACAATAAGATGAACAGAATGCATTACCGAAATATCTTCTCTCAACCGTGATCTGGTACATGTCAAGGAGGAAACGAGACGCCTTATCGTTGTTGCTGCTATAATGAGTCTGTCAGATCAATTTAGTTATTCATACATCACCTGATAGTTTGTGATAATGAGATAAACATACTGCATTGATTTCGATTCCCATCCATGTCACATTTGCATTCGACTTATTCGTATGCACACAATTACAAGAAATATATCGTAATTCAACAAATAATTTTATATTTTTATAAATACTCTACAAAAGAATTAGAGAATATAATATGCTTTACTGAACGTGTCTGATAGCATATTTTTTCCTTTCATTATTTAACTGAAAGAAATGTGAGAAATGAAATTTTTTTTAAAGAAATCTAAAAACTCGTTGAACTTATAAATCAGTTATTATTTTATGATGTTAGCTTAAGAACACATTATTCCAAAAGAGCACTCATTTGTTTATTTAAATGTATGAAAGTAGTATAATCCTTCAGGAAATATGTTAATCCTTATGACTTAGTGAAAGTTATAGTAATTTTTTCTTACCAAATTTAGTAAAAAATAATTTATTAAATCAGATAAGACATTAATGCATTTAAAAAAATATAATTGCGTCTAGTTTATTTTTAAAATAGCAATGCGCTTCACAAACGTTTGCATTTTAGATTCATAATTGACACTCGTTGTTGCTGAATTTTTTATGATTATTCAAAAGCAAAAAAGAAAAGTACAAAAATCGAGATATAAATACATATAAAGCTGACTGCAAAAGTTCAGTTTCAATTCCTCGATACCCTCCAGCATATCTATGCGTATATAATTGTGAATATTTTTTGATACAGATATGATATATATTTGATTAATATTTGAATTTTTTATTTAATCCTAAGCCCAGAAAAAGTTTAAAATGTTATCTAAATGGAGTTAGATAGTCTTTTGTAAACTAAAACTACATAAAATATACATTTTAGTTTAAAAACGAAAACATAAATAGATAATTAAAAAAATTCCATTAAAATTAGATTTATAGCATAAAACCACCGCATTTAAAAGAACTATTGACCATTTGATTCCTGTTTTTTTTTAAGTAAAATTAATACAAATGTTGTCTTTGAATATATAAACATATACTTAGTTCATTACCCTTAAAATATGCTAATAATAAGTATAAACCTATCTAAGCAAAACACATATTAGATATTAAATTTAATACACTCTTAAGGGATTGTAATGTATCCTTTCACCAAATGAAATAACATTTTTTATACAACCAGTATGCTCAAGACATTGTTAGCTTAACATATTTTGATAATATTCAAGATTTTAGAAAATTAAAAAGAATATAAGTAGCTTTAAAAATAATTCAAATTTTTTTGAAGCAAATCACACCGATGTTAAAATTCGGGTTTTAAAATGAATGTTGCAGTTATAGTTCCTTCAAGAATACAAAAAAAAAACTTTCAAAAAAAACTTTAACTTAACTAATATTATTGCTAATAAGATCGTTAATTTCTCAAATAGTTACGTATAGTTAGTGTATTGTCGGTAACATTATTTAATATAATTCACGCAACACATAATTTTCTAATCCATAAGAATAATATACTGGGTGTTGCCAAATTCGACCGACAATTTCAGATGGATTATTTTAGGGAGATTGAAGATGACAAATCACCATCGAGCATGGGTTCCTAAAAACAGTTATGAATGGTGTAATGTTGAGTGAAATGAAAATGGGCAACACGAGGTAATGTCTTTATTAGAGGTAAAGCCCTTTTAGAATACGAGCAATGCATCACAGCTCGATATAAGAAATGTAAAAAGTAAATGTCACGTGAATTGTACGAAATTGAGGCTGCTTAAGCCATAGCACAGCAGACACCAATGGGTGAAGGAAGGCCAATAAATCCAGAGTGCTTGCGATATCAATTGAAGTGACGGCAATTCTTGACGTGAGATGCTCCACTATAGCCACTTGCAATTCATACATATGTGATTTCAGGTGGTTCCAGAACAAAAAATTCAAGGAATTTAGGTTCTGGGAGCGTGGAGGCCAAACAACAGGTTTTCAGCGTTCAATCCCCCCCCCCACAGGATATGTAGCATGGAAGTGGTTACGCGCCCCGCATTCAAAATGTTTGCTCGTGTAATATCATGCAGGAACCACACGTTCTGGTGTGTAGTGGCCGGTACTCAGCTACTCCAGGAGAAGGGGGAAATTCGCATAATTGCAGGTTTCCTCCTCAACCCTGACACGGCTCTCTAAACCTCTGCATTCGTTTGGCCACTCCCTTCGTCTTGCGCTTTGTCATCCCGACAACTACTATTATCACGATTTTCACCAATTAATGAAGTTTGCCTCCCCCCCAAAGTTCTATGGGGATTTATGGTCCCCAAGTTGCCTATTACCACTCTTCTGAATTTGTGGGTCGAATTCGGCAACCTCCAGTATAATACAATTAGCAATAAGATTGATTACAATCAAGTAAATTAACGAGAATCATAAAATTAAAAAAAACCTAAGGAATCATGAATTAAAGCATCAAATTTATATTAAAGTTAAATTGTTTAATAATATATGATTCAGTATTCTTCAATAGACTGCTGATTATGTTAGAACAATGTAAAATGTTATGTAAATATCAACCTTCAGAAAAAAAAACTGAAAAATGATAAATGGAGTAAATTAAATATAACATAATTGAAAGGGGTAATTAAAACGTTAGTTAATAATGTTAATAAATTTGTAAAAATGTTAATGTATAATAAACTCTATAATAATAATATTACATTATATATACACATTATATAATATAATTCTAAACGTATTATTTAGAATTTACATTGTTTTAAGAACGAGATTAAATATTTTATAGTATATATTTGGTAAATAAAGTAATATACACTTATATATCAAGATATACTTAAAAAATAATTTAAAAAACTGTTTTTAATATTATTAACTGGAAGCAGAAAGTGTTAATTATATATATATATATATATATATATTTAAATATATCCAAAATACCTCACACTAATATAACAAGCAAATATTCAAATATATATATATAAATGTGGGGGGGACACTGAAGAGCAATTAAACTAGAGATAAATGCCTCGGGTAGTCCAATAGTTCACCTTAATGATGTTTCCCAATGTATCTCAACATGGATTTGAGTAGTCACCAGAAGCATTGGTTAGCCAAAAGGACTCACAGACTCTCAAACAATCCTCCACCACTCACGGATATTTGATAGAACGCAATCAGAGGATCGTACATCTCCCTTGATTCCACTTCAGGTGAGATCGATCGAATTGAAATTAATTAGGTGACACAGAGAAATAGGGAAGCAAGCTCACGCAGTAGTCATCGAACATTTGGATACAGTTTGAGAGTGATAGCGCAACGCGTTGTCTTATTGAAGGAAGAAATTTACGGTGCGATCCTGAAGACACACTGATTCGCCAGGGGTGTCACAGTTACGTTGACCTGGAGAAGACGATGCCACATGTATCAGATATACCATCTTTCTTCCCGTAAACACTTCCTGGACGAGAACGTCAACCATCATGCTCACCAGCTTGATACACATCTTGCAAGAAAGAGGAATCCATCAATTAGTGAGATTTTTGCACTGTACTTGCACATATTATTGTCATATTCCAAATTCCTAAGTGATTTTTAATAACATAAGATTGAGAGAGAGAGAGAGAGAAAGAGAGAAAAGAGAGATCATACACGCACTATCTTTATATAATTAATCACATTTATTATATTGAGTCCAGTTACAATTATCCCGTGCCCTTTTTAATAGTTGAGCCTCGAGATGAGGTACTTTCGTGGCACGACGTATTCTTTACCCAATAGCAAACGATTCATTCTAGGTGACACGAACTCTGACATTTTTTAATAACATGTCAAATGTTCGCTTGTAATGTAGGACATTTATCTCACGACACAATACAAAATATACGATGATGATTCCACTAATTCACACAATTGTTGGTCACTGCAATGGATCTTTGCTAAATATTTTTGAAAGAATTAACGTAGTATACTTATTACTCAGTGATGTACAAAAATTACAAATATCTGCCATCCATTCATTTATAGCCATATATTTGCCCCTGTTCAAAAGTATTCTATTTATATGTTCCCAAGCCAAGATCTTCTGGTTGATTTGGTTTTAGATGTTTTTAATTAATGGCGCCGTTTTTGAAGCTGCTTGCAGGCTATTGCCGACGGATCTCGTAATTTTATACCTTGATCAAATGGCAAGGGTGACATTTGAGTAAATCCCCTAGTTGTAATATCTCTTGACACCTAATGCAAAATTATAGCCAGAATTAATTAAATTATGCCACATTAAAAATTAGGCTATTAAACACAAAAATTAATATTTTCCTTGATTTATTATTTTTAATTAGTCAATATTAATAGACATTTCAATTATTTTATACGAATATAATTTGTTATCCATTTGAATGTTAAAGTATTAGATAAATAATAAATATATATCTTTGTTTTACCTCACTTTCGCTGGCTTAAGATGAATTTTAATTTAGAACAAATTGAAAAAAAAAACATATTTGGGGAAGAATTTATGCAGTATAACAGCATATATATATTATGTAATAGTGTATCGAATCTTTTATACTAGGCTAATTTATATACTATTTTATTTAATCTTATATATATGTCATGCAATACAATTTGTGCATGAATACACACAGCACAAGTATATAAACTGTATTACATATTATGGAGCACTATCTTATTTACCTCCAGCAATTCGTATGTGACCCTAAACCCACATTAAGGTAAGCAAAATTTTATGTATAAAGTATAAGTTTCTCGTAACAAACTGATGTACTCATCTCTCTGTGATAAACTCAATTACCTAAGCAGAAGAAACATCTTGAGGCTAGCCAAGATAAGTAATGGAAAAGCTACCCTGAAATAAATCTTTATATTTGTTCTATGAGAAAGCAAAGCCACATCTCACCACAGACGGTGAGTCTATATCTCCGTAAGTTAATTCTGCCGCTTATTTATCTCCTTCCGCTTGTGCAAACTCTTCTTCTCGTGCCAAATACCTATAGAAGAGGTCTTATATTGATCTCAAATAAATGTTTAATGGACGTCTTCAGTATTATTTTCCCTACCCAAAATCCTAATACCAATCTGGCACAAAGCAATATAAGTTTTTGGTTCCCTCTATGTATTATTTCCTTTAAATATGTCATAAATTAAAACATAATTATATGTATGGTTAAATAATATTATATTAACATCTGATTTTGACTGAATAGTATTTTTGCAACCAATTCAAATAAAATGCCGACACATCTGTAAGGCATTTGTTGTTTTGTTGGTGTGTCCTTCCAGAGGGAAGTAAAGATGTGTTTTCTAGAGCCTGAGACATGTTGGACTACTATACGATAGATGGTGATACCACCTATCTCAACCTGCACAGTTTAGGCATGTGCTGGAGGGGTGGAAAATATTTTCTTGCTGCCTGGACCCGTAGTTTCTACTGCGACCACCCATCTGACTTTCGGACCCACTGATTTAACAAGCACATACTCCATGTGTACTCGGATGGTATTTGGTGATATCGGGCATCGAACCCAGACCTTCCGGTTTGGAATCCGATGCTGTAACCATTAGGCTACCCATGACCTGAAGTAAGGCATTTCGAAATCAGATAGACACTGCTGCAACCGAGAGGTGAAGGGCGGGTATTTGTCGAATTGAGAATTCGATTCTTGATTACAACAGAAACCTACACGGAAAGAGGCCATGTGCATTATATCTCTTGATATTTGAAATCCTAATGTTAGCGTGGTGTAGGAGAATGAAGAGTGGATATCAGCATAAATGTCGTTCACGTCGCTTGAGGTGGCTCACTACATGATGACTATTATCAATATCTCTCGTAATGGTTCTAAGTATGATGCTGATAAAATTATTCATTTAATCAAGCAGATATAAGCAAATAATGCATGCGTAATTACATGAATAAGCTATTATAAAAAGACTTTCATTTTTATTAGTATTAAAGAGTTGGAAAATGCTACATTCTACAAAATTGATTGTTACTCTATTCACACACAGTAGAAATTAACCTTTAAAAATTAAATATTGGTATTGCATTGATACATAAAATATGATTTTAAGTTTTTAGCTTGTTTAAAAATGAGGATAAATATTGCCGTTGAAAGAACTGAAATTAATTCATCATAAGGCGTTTCATAACTATTACTCAAACTGAGAATTTTAATAATTATTAGAAAGCTTTAAAAAAATCTAATGTATTGTATTTTATTGAAATATATGTTCCTAATGATTGGAACTAATATTTTTAGAACTGTTTAAAATAATCACAATGTTTATTAAACGCAGATAATTATTTATTTTTCATATCTTTTTATTTTTAATTATTAGTACTAGTTTTGTATTTACTCTTAGTTTTCCTAATGATTCAACATTTTATCTACGAATCCTATAAACATTTTGTCAATCATTCATGTAAATAAAGTTCATTAGTAAAAAAAAAAAAAAAATCATAGAATTTCTTTTATATACAAGCAATAATTGAAGGAAAAGAACAGTGTTTGAACTTCTTTTTCTAATTTCTTTCTGATTCTTAATCGAGGTTTGATTAAGATTTTATAGCAATTACTAAATCTCGGCAAAATATTTACTAAAACAAATTCATATCAAGATGCTGATTATATTTTGACAATAGACAAGCATATAGTGAAAATTCTGGCCTACTTCGCTCTCAAACTCAATTTTTTACTTAGGTTTAGTAGGAAAAACGGCTCAAGATAAGCTGCATTTATTTTTTTCTTTTGGTTGTGATTCACCTTAATATGTGTGAGGCTGATTTTCTCTCATTCTTGACTAGGCTTATTGGTGATGAACTTTGAAATATGGCCAAGTAACAGAGACAAGCTGTCATCCCCGCCCCGAAAACTTAGCACCACTCCAACATAAGGGTTTTGAGCCTTAAGCTATTTATTATGCATTCTCCTCAATAAAAGGATTATTTTTAGTGAGATCAGGGCTTGATTTAGCAAAACACAATATATTGCAGCTAATTGTAGCAATCACTCATCAGTTTGTCTTAACTATGTATTTAATTATGCGCCAATTCTTAAGGGTACATAATTATTAGTTTAAAGGCTTGTAAACGAACAGAAACAACTATCAGTCGTTATGTTTCCAAATATTTCCTCATCCACTCAATTTACTTCTTAAGTATCATTAGATCAGAACATTTTCATGAGGTTAAATTACCATGAACCAGGTGTATAAAAGATTAAAAATATTTTTCTTCAAATTTGGGGTATTTTTATTCAAATTCTCAGTTTGAGTAAAAATGTGAAACAGTACATAAATATCAAAAATATTTTTATGAAATAATAGTAACTGGACAGTTCTGCGATATGAGAAGCCTTTAACAACAGTTTTTATAAGAACTTCAACTTGTGAAGGAAGCAAGAAATAGTATATGTAAAATTAGAAAACTGTAAAATAGAAAAGCTTAAGGATTAGAAAAAGAATATAGATCAAGAGACTTCAAAATGTGTTACATAAACTCAGGATAATGTATATTTTTAAATAAGGAAGAGTTTTAAAAAGTTTTCTGAAAATAAATTTGCTTCATAGCCTAATAATTTAAAAAAATATAATATGTACGAATCAAATTGCTGCCAAAAGCTTTCTATATATACTTAATAGCATAATTAAGAACTGACGTTGTGTTGCCGATAAATTCTTCAATACCAACAAATTAGGACTGCACTGAAAGAATACCAGAATATAATACAAGATTTGAAATGAATGCAGATAGTTTTAAATCAACTAAAGGTAGAATAGCATTTTTACTTTGTTGCCAAGCTTCTAGTATATGAATTTTAAAGCTTCAACGAATACAACAAGTAATTATGCTATAGTTCTAGAACGTACCGTGAAAAGCATAGAAAATTAATAGCCATCTTTAATTGAGTGTGAAAGAGACGCAGAGTGTAAGATATTTATTTACAAAAATGTTTTAAAACTAGTTTGTTCACTAAGGGTAGAGGTATTGTGAAGGAAAAAAAAGACTCAACTTTTTAGTGCTTTTATTTAACAAAATGCACGTCAAGCAAATAATTCCAATCAAAGAACTTTACATTGTTCAAATTCTATTTTTAACCCCCAAAGCTACTATCGTTGAATAAGTATAATCGTTACATACACAAGTTCTATAGTTTAAAACTTATATTCAAAGACATTTAAAATGCTAAAAAAGGTTAAAATTAAAATCAGGTATGTTTAGAAACATATTTTTTACTGTCTTATAAATGCTTCTCCAGTAGTTAAGAGTCTCTAGACTGAAAACGCCTGCTTAAAAGTAATTACACTATATAGAATACACAAATCACACAGAAACACTCCATACCTCATACATCAAAAAAGTTTTCTGAAACTTCAGCTTTGACATATCATCAATGGAAAGGTCTTAGGGCATGCAACTTTTGTGCTTTAATAATTTATAATTGCCACATTCTGAAATGGTGATTATTTGATTGGTCTCATAATATATTGCCTAAAATCATCAGTAGGGAGAGGACTCATCAATAATGCGCTAATTCGCGTTCTGATGCCATTTAATTTGGTGAGTGTTTGGAAAAACCTTTTTAAAGTTATTGTTTTAAAAAAAGTAGTAACGCTTTATTAATTTTTAGGGAATCTAAACATTTGGTTAGCTGTGTAAAAAAGAACTTTAGGATCCTGCAAGGCCAAGGGCAAAGTCACTTCTGATTTAAAAATGGATATAAATATATGTCTAAAGTATTTTGAAACGAAATCCATCAATCAAATAATCCTTACGGTACGAATATCTTTTCGGATATATCAGACCTTCCTAATAAAACAGTCATTCATTTTGCAGTAAGTAAATACGTTTATTATTAACAAGTAGCAAAAAATAATAAGTACCGTAAAATCCGGCGTATAACGTCCCATTGTAACACAAAAAATAAAATCGAAACTTAGGGGTGCGCGTTATACGACACGTATAAAAACGATAGCTATAAAAATAACAAAACATATGATCATATTTTTTTCTTTTACATGTATCGAAATAATGTTTATTTAAAAGAAATTACGTGCCTAAGGAAATAAAAGAGTTGTAGCTCTAGAAGAAGACTATTTTGTCAAAAGTTGCGGAAAATATCTCAAATAAATGACTTCAAAACATAAGAGTAATGCATATCAATATTTCAGATTTCTTCGTAAAAAAGGGGGTGCGCGTTATACGGCGAATATGCCTGAAAGTTTAAAGAAATAGGCTTAAAAGTATAGGTATAACACCGGTGCGTGTTATACGCCGGATTTTACGGTTTCTAGTATTTCTATTAAATTATTCCATCTTCAAAGAAGAATCACGATAAATACTACCTATAGTACTTTTCATTAATATTATTTTGTGTCTTTAGATGCTATACACATGCACTCATAATGTTCCTTTAATTTATAAAAAAATGTGTATTACTGAAATTCACATTAGATATATAAATGTGTTTTCATGTTATGTGTATAGACATCGAGTCAGTGACTATCAAACTGCGAGGCATATCCCTCCAGGAGGGTGTGATAACCATACGTGAAGGGAGTATATCGAAATGTCGAAAATAAAGTATTATTTTTTTTAAAAAATTCTTGAAAGAATCAAAACAAAATACATTCTTCAGTCTGACATTATAAAAAATAAAATATACATGTCATATTTATTCTAATATGTTCAAATTTGAAAGATAGAGAGGAAAATTAACTCTCACTACTAATACTTATTACTTACTGTAAAGTAACTTACTTAAAAAAATTACCACCTTAAATATATACAAAATTTCATAATTTGATAATTTGCATGGTTTATAATTAAGGTCGTATTGTAGCTTTAGTGCCAAAGTACATTGTTATTGCTTTCAATGCATTGTTATTGTGGGGGGGGGTGATGAAAATTATAATAGAAACTTAAGTCACAAAATTTGAAAGTTTGAGAATTACTGCGTTTGATATATATGAAGATATTATGATTTTAAAACTGCTTTCTGTGGGTTTTATATAGAGATACGATAATATTCGGAAAAAGAAGGCTAGTGAAAAAAGCAAATAACGTATGAAAATTAAAATGCATTAATGTCTGTTTATTCAATTTATTCCTCAAAAATTTTAAATAATAAGGCGTAACATAAATTGCTTAACGTAACATAAATTTCTTAACATAAATATTACTTACGCATGTTTGACTTTACTAAATTAGGTGCAAAATTTTATTTATAAAAGAATGTTAATGGTCAAAATATATTTCTCAATATTGGAAAAGAATATTTAATTTTAATTTAATGCTTGCAGTGTAACATTTATAAAAATGATATATATTTACTTTATTGGATCGATTCAGTAGAGAAATAAATACAATACCTATAAATAATTTTTAATTTTTTAATCAATGAAGAATATTGTATATAATTTCGCTGTTATAATCAATTGGAACTTATTTTTATTAGTGTTTTTTAATAAATAATTACATAAGACTTCTAAAATACTTTTTGCATTATATACTGAAGTAAATATTATGCCACAATTTATAAAACTCCTTTCCTACAGCTGTAAAAAAAATGTTAATTTTAGAATTTCTTTTCATTTCCCCTCTTGAGACAGAGTTGAGAAGAAAAAATTTAAAAAAATGCTCAAATAAATCCCCACGGAAGAGGATTTATGATAAAAACATCAATCTTGAGAAATGCATCAACCATTTTTGTGCAAATGCATGCAAACTCGATGCTTCCAAGAAAGGAGGCTTTTCAGCATTTTATTCAATCTTCTTTTTTGTCTGCAGAAAATAATAAATAGTTAAGAAAATTTAAAAGGAAAAATAAAACTTCCATTGTGATGAGATTTTTAATTCAAAATATATTTTCACCAAAAATGGGGGTCGTATACCAAGTCTGGTATCTGTGAAATATTTTGATTAATTAAAATATATTAGATGTTTTTGTTTTCATCTTTAAACGCGCACTCGTCATCCAACATTTTCATACGTTTTTCAAGAATAATCTAAATTTTTCTGCACTTTATCGTATTTAAAATAAGTAATAAAAACACTTTCAGTAATTATTTAAAATATTTATGGCACAGCAATTCACTCTCTCGATCTAACTTTTCATTATTATACTTTGCAGCATGACTGAATTTTATTGTATTATTTCCACTTTTTCCCTTTTTTTGTACATTTTAGTAGTTGTTATTGTTTATGCAGAAATAATTATTGCAATTTATTTTTTATGTAACTTTAACGCGGGATGTAGCCACGAAGAAAAGCCTACTTTAAGATTTGTATTACATCATAAAAAAGAGTTATCCTTAACAACCCTTTTAAATATATATTAATTTTATTTTAAATGTGAGACTTCAAATACTGGATCAGTTTTAAGTTCACAAATGTATTAAATAATACCTGGTATTCTCTTCAAATTGGAATTTCTAAAGGATACAAAATCTAATAATTTCAAGCTGAAGTTTACTAGTACTTCTTAAGGTGAAATTTTTGTAAACTTATTTAATTGAATAAAACGTTTCAATTCTAATAGAAATTCTTGTGTAAGTTAATTAATATGATTAGCCTTCAAATAAATAGAAAAATTTTCAAAAATTATTTAATTAAGAATGAAAGAAGCATTCTAAGATAATAATAATTTAGGTAATTAATACCTGATTTTATTCCTTTTCTCGTGAATTTCGGGAAAAAATCGCTTAGATATTTCTTTTATTTTTAACAAAATTATGTATTTAATATTATAACTTATAATGTTTCTTAGGCATCGTATCTTTTTTAAATTCTTTTATTGACCTTTAAAAATTTGATTTTAGTATCACATAAGCAAAATATTCAATATATATTGTACATACATATAAATATTTCAATGTCAATTTTAATTTTTATGTAGATTGTTAATTGAAATATAACAAATATTCAGTCACTTCCTTTTTTATTATTTATAGCTGTATGGATTTTCTAAGTTTATTAAATTTTTAATACACTGTTAAAAGTTGTAGCAACTTAAGTATAACAGATAAATCCATTTCCTTGGAGATAATTTGTGTTGAAAAAAATTTAATAAATCATAAACAAGTTCACTATTTTTTATTGCATAAATTTAGTACAAAGTTTAGCAAATGTTATTTAAGCATCCTCTCTACGAGCAAATCATAATGCAGATTTACAACATTTTTATAACAGATTATAAAATTTTGTTTTTATAAAAATGCAATAATTTTGTCTTTATTTTCCTAACAGTGAGATAAATGTTTATTTAGTAGAATTTCAATCATACTCAGCATAAACTACATATAGAATAATAATATTTTTCTTTTACATTATACAGTTGTTTCGCTATTTATTATTAAATCTTTGCAATTACACATGCATAATTATCTTTTTTAAGATGTGAATTAATTTTTATGAACATGATATATTCGAAATTACATTACTTAGAATCAGTTTTTAAACCCAAAAATATTTCAGAAAAATTATTAACTATATGTAAAGTAAAATTATATTCAAATTCCTTCCCTAGCTGTGAAAAAGTGGCCATTGAATAAAAGTTTTTGTATGACGATAGTTCTCTTACTAAAAGTAAGATACAACGAGAGAGAGAGAGAAACAATGTCTTTCAGAGACCATAAAAGTTTTAAAACCGTGGTAGAGAAGTGTCTAAGAAACTCAACTCTGACTCTGAAAATGATTCCATTTCCTCGAAAACTGCTCCATAAAAGGTTTTCTCTGTCATTTACACCGCAATTGAATTGACAACTAAATTCCACATTTTTCAGTATCCAGCCATTTTCAGTCTAGATATTTTTAAGTGAAAAACGTTACTTTTTTTTGCAAACGTTTTTATTTTTCTTGAGTTCCGCTGGTATTTTACCGTTATTTTAGTATTTTGTTTGCAAGTTAACTACAGAATAGAATTGAATGTGTATGCTTTTTTGCGTATGACACTATTCAAGAAACTATAAAAATACGTAATAAAAGAAAGTTTGTGTAACTTAATGTGATATACACAGTAAGTTCCCTGCGTTATAACACCTTAATGGAAAAAGAGTTAGGTATTTATTTCTGTTACTTATTCCCTTAGTTTATGGTAGATTATTAAAGTCCATAGTCTTAATACTTCAATCAGCCTAAAAACTTATCTTCTTGGCTTAGTTGACTGAGTGAGTAAATATTAACGTCAAATTATTTAGCTACTCGAGAGCCTTTGGCGACGGACCTCGTAATTTTGAGCCATTGCCAAAAGTGGCAATTACGGCACCTGAGTTGCACCCACCTTTCCCAACTTCAAGACCAAACCGATGGGAGGACATTTGGGCCTCGACATAATTTACGCGCATCGTCTCCCTCTGTAAGGCGGATCTTCAGTGGTACTAGATCCGAACTCATGACAAGCCGGCCACTAGTCCGTTACCTGGACTTCTAGGATATCGTAGCCACATTTATCTTCTTGGAGATTGTGTTGAGAAATATATGTACAGTACATTTAAGAAGTACAATAATTAAGTTAATAAATGGCTATGTAACTACCAGAAAAATGTAATTAAAGGTGTTCAATGGAACAAAAAAGGTGACACATCGGGTTAAGAAATTTGCAATTAGATTAAAGGAGGTAAGAAATCTGCTGCTCTGCTGTATCATATCAGATGACTACGCCAAGGTTTGGTGTCAGTAAATTAAATAGTTGAAAAAGAAGAGGATCCAGTCCACCACAAAGTTTCAGTGTCTATTGACAGTCAGACTCATTTCTCCTGATGCGATAAGTAATACTTTAAATGAGTTACATAATACAACAGATTGAGTTAATAAAGTTATTATACATATACATATATATTATATAAACGTAAGAAGATTAGCTTTTAATGACTATTTCCGTATGTCCAAGAATGCAAGTTCGATACTGACTAGAGTCGATAGATGCTCTAGATGTGACAATCGTAGACATGCGTGCCGTATGATTATGTGACATGTAAATGATTTTTTGAGCATCAATTTAGCTCTGGTTCTCCTAGCAAATTTAAATCATGACAATATTTAGCATACGACGAGAGCTTGAATTAAAATTAATTCCAGCATCCAAAAATTGGTAGCAAAGGATTGCCACTGGATGGTGCCATCAAGAAAGTTGGCTCTCACATTTTGGAACTAGCCGTAACTGCAAAGGTTAAGTTGAAAATATGCAGGAGATTGGGAATAAAAGTGTTCGTCTTGCATTAAGTCTTTAAAAGCCGGTTCAAGTGAGGGTTATCTTGATAATATTTTTATTATTAATATTATTCAATGGTATAATTCTGTAAGAATCATGTCAGAGAATATAATTTACACGTAAAAGTTAAGTTTTTGTCATTTCTTTTACAAAAACCATATAGCTGGTGCGTCTTTTTCTGAGTTAACAAAAGTATATTATATTCCTCTGAAATCTTTAAGCATGGAAAAGCTTCCGAGGAAGCATTGTCTAAAAAGGAAAGTTTGTAAGATGCAAATGCATTAACTATGATTTATTGGAAGATTCTGCTGAGAAAAGAAAATATCATGAAGAAATAAGAAAAAAAATATTTTTTTCAAAATCACGGTTATGTCTGGAAAAAAAGTAACAAGGGTTTTAATAAAGTGTGCGAAAACTCTCCAGTAATGTTGTGTGATGTTTTGATTCTAAATCAATATCATTAAATAGTTGTTAAGTTGATATTTTAGAAGATAAATACTTGTAAATGGTGTTAACTCTGTACTTCTCAAGCTTTCAATATTTCCAATTTTCAATCATAAATTTCATCACCCCCCTCTACAATAACAATGTATTGAATGCAATAAAAATATACTTTGACACTAAAACTACAATACGACTTTAATAACAAACCTTACAAATTATCAAGATAAGTATTAAATTATGTGTGTGACAAGCCCATGGAAGGCACCAGTAATTATTAAATATGTTTTTAATGTATTCATAAATAATTATCAAAAACATTGCGCAGCACTGATATATTTGTAAGTATATTATATCAGTGATTGCGTAATTCACATTTAATAAATCAGAGTGCCTTTAATTTACTTCATTTTAATAAATTAATACTTATTTAAAAATTTTTATTTTCGACTTTTCAATATGCTCGTTCTTTTCACATATAAATATCATGTCTCCCTAGAGGATTCGCCCCACAGTTTGAGAAGCTCTGCATTAACCCCTTGAGTGGTCAATTTGTTTATAGAAAATTTTCTAAAAATAGCATGTTTTTTATTGTATATAACCAAGCATATACTAAGCAGAATACGAAAAGGGAAGAATTTTATTTAAATTTTATATTTTAAAGATTTCACACTATTTTTTTTATTTTTACAATTGTGGCACAAAAAAAAACACACTAAATGTTTACTATTTTATAATCACACTCTGTATGTTATGAAAAATATTTTTTATATCTTAAAATATTTCTGCCCTATTTACAAAATAATTAGTGTTCTTAACTCATTTTCAAACGTTTGAAGATTCTGTGGGCTTGTGCATATATATGCATACACAATTTGTAGTATGGTGTAATAATACATCTTACATTGAAATGGGGAATATTGACATTTTTGGATTATATTTCCATTTTCATTTCTTCGCAATCAATTTTGCCAATTCTTGATCGTTATCGAATATATTTTCAAAAATCTAAATTTCTGCCTTAAATTAAAAATTCGCCCCTTCATTTCAAACAAAATCGTGGATGAGAAGTATATTTCAGTACCATGGACAAACAGCATCTCTTAAAAACTCTCTCTCTAGTACTAATAATCTCTCTATAAGAATTAAAAATATGTGCAAATCTAACATAGGAGAGAATATCAGTACCCGTACAGCGTATGGACAAACTTGTTACTATTAGCTTTCGACAGCCCTTACAATGGATGTACGGACAAACCAGTTAAAGGTGTTACAGAAAATTCTAATGTTTACCATGTACGATTCGAAGTCGCGATCAATGTTCCGTCAGAAATTTTTAGGGTTTATTAAGTAATATTTGTATGCTACACTTAAATTAAAGTACCCATGATTAAAGGATGGCACAACACATCTAAAACTGAAAATTTTGATGATTTCAATGAAAAGTGGAATATTTGTGTTTATTAAGTGCAATGGCCGACCTATGTTATATTAATGTGCATACGTTTTGTTTGTTTTGCTTCTTAGATGAATATTTTTTTATAATTCAATAACGGCTTATTTTCCGTTTACTTTTAATACTTTTTTAATTTCATCATTCATCGCATTTTTCAAAATATTGAAACCTAAATAGAATAATATGCTGTAGCATCATATTTATTATAAATAGAGCCTTTATTGATTTCATAATTTTCAAACTAAAATGGCCGTATGGTTTCTTAACGACGTGCGTGTTACAGTTCCATTTAATAGTTTATATCAATTATTTCAATTTCTTAACTCTTAATTCTTTTTTTTTTCATTTTTTCTCAATTTTTTTTTTAAAATGTTCCTTTACTATGAGTCAGCGACTCGTTAAGATCAACAAACACTGATAACTTTCAGGTAACCTATTCACACACCAAATTTATTGATAAATCCAGATTTATTTCATCATGATGTAGTAAACTATATATGAGTCTCAAAGTAACTATATACATTTATAGAAATATAGCGGTATTATATGGATCCCCCCCCATCAAATCACAGAATTAACAATAGAATTTGTTTTCGACGGACAATAATGGCATAGGCAGACGACAAGTGTTCTTTCCAGTGTTTATTGTCATCCATTGTCATTAATGTATCTCCACTAAGTAGTGTGTTGCATCCATCATTGCAAGGAAATGCATTAGTCACCAATGACAGGAATATAATGATATCCTTACTCACTTTATTATTAGGATAAATTGTGTTTATTTTTTGTTTCAGCTTCGCTTTACGGTTTTAATTCGCCAAATGAAAATGAGAATTTTCGGAAAATAATTGTTTGATAAATCAAATTAGGTTGTTGAAGTACAATTTATGCCATAATTGGTAAAGTATCTCGTGTGTAAATTGATATATCCATGTTTAGAGTGTATCAATAGATTTAAATGTTAAATGAATTTGTTTAATATCTGTAATTACTTCCTTCCAATTAAATTATACTTATATAATTTAAGAGGAAATGGTATGGTTTATACAAAAATGTTTGATTTAATGGTTTTTATAATTTTTTTGAGTTTAATCAATGCAAATTTAGATTACGCAAAACATATTTTATTCTCTAAATATTTCAAAATACATTAAACATTTAATTTTTAACTAAAGTTTTAAAATTTATGAAGGGATTTTAAAATGCTACTCGTCTTACAATGAATGACCTACACTCATGAGATTTGATTTACAAATACGCCAAGCTATAAATAACAAAAGATGGTATGGATTTAGTTCATCATTTAATTAGCTACTGACGAGGTTTTAGAAAATCCTATTCTATTTTTAGATTTTTTTTGGGCATTATTATTTTTTTTATAGAGATGGTGTAGATAAGCAACACCATCTGGAATAAGAAGCAACAACAACATGGGTATTGTGCTAACATGATTGATGTGAGTAAAATTAATTTTTTTTCCGTATGTTTATTGGAAATTCCTTAAAAAATGTGTAATTTCTAAATCCAACTATTTTAAAAAATTAAGGATTGCTTTGATTCAAAACTGCATACTAATTATTGGAACTAGGTAAAAATTTCAAAGCATTATGCATAATAGAAAAAAAATCTTTACATTTAAATGGAGATAAATGAATTATTTTTCTTTCTTAGAGAAATTCGCTTAAAATTTTTACTTGCCATTGTGTTGTGAGTAGAGACGGACATAAAATTTATCATAACTCTACATTTTCTAAAGTTTGAGCTTTCGCATTTTGTCAAATTATAAAGAATTGTACAAAAAGTAATTTAGGTGAAAAAAATTTTGTTTCAACTTTTGACCGATTCTTGTCAAATGAATTGTACTGTGTCGTCTTTAATTTACATAAATAATTAAATTTATGCAACTTAATTTATATATAAATTAAATTATTTAAATTATATAAATTATATTATTGATTAAAATTTAAATACATATGCGAGTTATCTATATATTATTTGAAATTTATTTGCTTCATTTTATACTATAAATCTTAAATTAGTAACGATATCTTTTTATAAATAGCCTTTATAAATAATATACAAAAACTTACTTTAGAGTCAATACGTTAACTTTAAAAATAACATTTAAGTTACGAGTAAACAATTATAAGAAATTGTATATTTCAAAATTTATTGACTATGATAAAAGTCCAGAAAGATATTTCCATTGCAAATAATATGTGTCAAATGAAAAGTGTTACACCTTGAAGTTTTGTATGTATTTCTTTCTTTTTTTTTTTAAAAAAAAAGAATACCTTACAAAATGTTTAGAGCAATATTTTTAGATTGAAGCTTTGCCTTTAGTGAAATAAAAGTATTATCTTACGTTGAAAAAGAATCAGAAACACACTTAAATATTAAGAATTTAACTTCAAAGTACTTTTCTCGAGGCAAATAAAATGTGAATAATAATATTTAAATTATTATATTCTTTTAAATGTGCTGTATTGAATTTAAATAGCTTTAGAAAATACTACCATAATAAATAGCATAGATCATTTGATATATGAGCCTTACATCTATATAAAAGTGTAGAAAGACTTTTCATAATACTTTTTAAAAAGCACTTCATTCACTAAACGAATAATATCTAATTCCGTACTTCGTTGCATTACATTTACATAGGTAAGTTATTTAAGATATGTTATAAATAAAACATTCTTATGTCTTTGAAGTTTAAGCTTAGAGTTTTTGCTTTAAATATTTAGAAATAATGAACACAGCAAAATCTTGAATAATGCAAATTCTGTGAGCAGATTTTATTATAACCTAAAAGAATTATTTTTGATTTTGTATTTCACAATGAATTAATATTATAAGAAAATAATATTAATTATGCACAAATCTTGATAATTCTATTTTTTTTTTCATTTTAATCAGAGAATAAAGTATAAATTATAATTCTCATATAAACACGTTTTTAATGAACTAATTTCTTCAAATCAATCAAATGAGCTATAGCATCCAAACATGACACTAATTAATCAATTCAGAGACAAATAATCCAATTCAAATATTTCATTCCTAGAAATACAAATATTGATCATTGTAATTTACATTAGGAAACTTAATGATTATAACTGAGTCTCTATACCTATTAAATATTGATATTTATTCAAAGATATATACATGCTCTATTTGACCCAAATCGTAGTGTTTATGATGAAACGATTCAATAATATTACGACAGATTATGTTTACGAACTTCTCAGAAATATATTGAATTTATCTCAATGTTTAGTATAATTTCAATGATTCATTACTTATAAGAAGTAATTTCAATAAGAATAATAATAAATAATAAGCATAGCATATTTAACAGTATCTTCGTCTTTTTTTAGTAGTCTAACATTCCTATTATTATATCCAAAAATGCTAATTTATATAAATGGATTCTATAAAACTTTAATTATTCTAAAACTCAAGTAGTTAATTAATTTTCGTTAGAATGATAAAAATAAATGATACAGCAATAAAAAATTATTTTTTGATTACACAAATTGTGAGAAAAAATATTAAAACTTCCATTAGTTTCTTTCAAGCCTATTTTTCTTATACTTGCATTACTGACAAAAATTGAGATTATTTCCTTATCTTTGAGACGTATAAAAATCATTTGCATCCATATTCCTTTTTTTTCCATTATTTAGGAGAGTTAAAATTTAAACTTCAGCTTCATATATGTTTTATTTTGATTTCGAATTTAATTAAAGTAAAAACATTTGTTGATTTCCTACCTTTTCAATTTGCCGAGATTTTTTATTTCAAATGTTTCAAATAAAATCTATTGTAATTTTAACAAAACCATACTTAAAAGGATTATTATTACTGTTTAATTATTCAAAATAGGTAAGGAGAGACCGCATTTATATTTCAATGCTTTTTTTGGAGAAAATTAATCATTTGCACATCACTTAACTGCCACCGGTGTATATACGAGTCTCGTTTAACCGGTGGATTCAGTGCTCCGGACGTATATATACGTCTTTCCAAACTACAATCCTTTATTTTCCCGCTATTCCGAAAGATTTGGAATGCAATAAATTGACTTTGATAGTCTTTGCGAAGGATTTACTTTGTTCAGAGAAAAATTTGCTCACTTGTGCCTTTTATTTCCCCGCAGTATACCGTGTACTTAAGCATATGTGAAAAAATGTGGCATTGGGAAGCGAATTGCGTAGCATTTATTTGGCACTTAAATAGTAAAAATCGGTTAAAAAAACTTATCAGAAATAAAAAAGCAAACGACGTGACATAGGCGACACGCATTGACGAGCCAAAAAGTGAAGAAACCCAGCAAACAGAAAGACAACAATGAACAATTAGTGGTGTTTCTTTTGAAATGTTACTTTTGACACATAATAAAATAAATTGAAGGTCAATAGGTTGTAGGGTCAGCATGAATAAGGCGATATGTACGAAAGCGTGAACTTAACGCGGTGCAAATTTTCAAGCAGAGAAAAATGCATAAAGTTTTATGAAAATTTGTGACATTTGTGATGGAATAACTCATGCATTTGTTTATAATATAGTGTTTTTAAAATTTCAAAATATTTCGTAAATAGTTATTTTTTTAACATGTAAAGGATTAGCTCATTTAGCATTATGGTATAGGAGAAAAATGCGAAACACATTTTCTAAAAGAAAAAAATATTTCCGCTCGGATAAAAATAAGTAGTATAATAAAATAAGTGATTCTCTATACAGTATAGTGAAGTCAGAGTATAATATTAATGTTTGGGTAATTTTATATCTGAAAAAATATTCCGATTTTGTGTCCTAGTATTTAACATTAGCCAATGGCAGCCTTTCATGGTGCTAAGAATATGTCTAGCAAACCTAAGGGATTTCTCTCCAATATATATATATATATATATATATATATATAAGCGGCTAGGCAAAGGTCGACTCAACCTTTCGTCCTTTCAGTGGGTTGATAAGTGAGTACCAAGCTTACTTGTGAATTAAACCTGGTGGTTTTCGCATCAGACTGACCATTGACCGAAACATCTGCACATACACCAGCTCCTAAGATCCCGTAAATAGAGATAGGCACAATAGAGGTCTTGACCCTCATGAACAATTGCCCCATTGAGTTCATATATATATATAGTGGTGGCAAAAAGTCCTGAACACACTCATTTTTTAGCGTAATTTTTGTGTTTGACTTCATTTTTCGTTGTGAAATTATCGCACTATCTTAAATATTGTTATTGATTTTAATGTATTTTTTATGCTGATTTCAAATCTACTACTAGTTTCTTAATGACTAAAATATTTTTTGTAGTAAAGCTTTCTGAACACAATAATGTGAAATATGTGCAGAATAAAACAATATAGAATAACATAATATGCAAAGAAAAATAACACGGAAATTGACAAATACGGTATATTTAATAAGCATTTTGAAAATTACATTGTTGTCACATGTTAGAAAATCAATATTTTATGGGCCAGCCGTTTGCTTTAATTACGGCTCTACATCTTTTTGGCATGGAAAGCACCAATTTCAAAAGAAGATCTTTCGTGACAATATGGCTGAAGGAAAATATTAAAGCTTCAATTAATTCACGTTTGTTCGAAGTTTTTTTCTTTGTAATTTCATAACCAATTTTAAACCATAAGTTCTCTATCGGATTAAGGTCGGGAGACTGTCCTGGCCAGTTCATTCTATTCACAGTATGGTCTTTCAACCATTTCTGGACTACCTTTGCACGATGAAAGGGGCGTTATCGTCCTGAAAAATCCATGACTGATTCCCAAAAGATCTCTCGTCGTTGGTAGCAATTTATTTTGTAGTATTTCAATGTAATTCATGGCTTTCACTGTTCCGCTAACGATGTGAAGTCTTCCAACACCACGAGAAGACATGCAACCCCATACCATCACTTTTGTCGGGTACTTTACTGTGGGCTTCAGACACTGAGGGCTGAATTCCTCATGAGTGCGTTGTCTTACATAGGTGCTACTTTGGTTGCCAGAAATACAAAACTGACTCTCGTCACTAAATACTACCTTTTTCCCAGTCTTTAATAGTCCATAATGAATGTTTCGCTTGCCCACGTCAATGCCTCTTGCGTTGAAATTCAGTCAGTAATGGTTTTGGGCGCGCTTTACAGTATCGTAACCCAATTTCCAGCAGTCTTCCTCTAACAGTTCTTGGGCACACACTCACATTTGATGTCAAAGTCCATTGTTTCAAAATTTGCGAGGAATTAAGCTTTCTGTTTGAAAGTGAAATTATGTGCAATAACCTGTCTTCACGTAAAGATGTTTTTCTTGGTCGTCCTGATCGCCCCCTGTCCGCAATAAAATTTGTTTCAGAAAATCTTTTCAAAGTTCTCACAACAGTAGAAAGGCCACATGGTACTTTAGCAGCTTTAATATTTTCCTTCAACCATATTGTCACGAAAGATCTTCTTTTGAAATTGGTGCATTCCATGCCAAAAAGATGTAGAGCCGTAATTAAAGCAAACGGCTGGCCCATAAAATATTGATTTTCTAACATGTGACAACAATGTAATTTTCAAAATGCTTATTAAATATACCGTATTTGTCAATTTCCGTGTTATTTTTCTTTGCATATTATGTTATTCTATATTGTTTTATTCTGCACATATTTCACATTATTGTGTTCAGGCAGCTTTACTACAAAAAATATTTTAGTCATTAAGAAACTAGTAGTAGATTTGAAATCAGCATAAAAAATACATTAAAACCAATAACAATATTTAAGATAGTGCAATAATTTCACAACGAAAAATGAAGTCAAACACAAAAATTACGCTAAAAAATGAGTGTGTTCAGGACTTTTTGCCACCCTGTATATATAAATATATATATTTGAGAAATGCAAATTACTCCTCACGATATCTCCAAATATATTCGACGTGCAAACTTAAAATTTGGCAGCTATATCTGTTTTGTTGAGAAAAGATCCGCTAAGAACGGGTTTTTACGAAAGTTGAATCCCCAGGGGTTGGATGGGCTGTTGCTTAAAAAAAAAACGTTTTTTGGATTTATTACTCTTGTTGACTTTAAATTTGGTAAACATGTTTCTTTTTAGAGTTGAGATCAGCTAAGAACAGGTTTTGTGCGAATTGACTCCTAAGGGTGTTTACGGAGGTGTTATAAATAAAAAATATATCGATTTCAAACTATTAGACCAACAAACGTGAAATATGGCAAACATGTTTCTTCTTTTTAGTTGAGTTCCTATAAATACTAGTTTTAGGAACACCGACTCCCAAAGGGAGTTACGGGGGTAAGAATGATATCCTAAATAAAAATGACCTTTTTTGAATTACTATACCTATAAACATGAAATTTGGCTCAAATGTTTCTTTTACTTATAAAGAGATTCACTAAAAATTGATTTTGTAAAAACCGAGTTTGATGGGAGAATGGAATTGTTGGGACACAACGTATAAACACAAAAATCCGTTTCAGATATTCAACTTTTGTCTTTCTTAAAGGAAGGGATGAGAGCTAGAAGATTATCTTTCAATACAATAAGCTTAATTCAGTGCTTCTCAAACTTTCATTATTTACGACCCAACTTTTAACCATAATTTGAATCACTCTCCCTTCAAAAATAATATATAATGTATTTAGTGTAACAATAATATACTTTGATTCGCTAAATCTGCAATACAACCTTAGTTATAAACCTCATTAATTATTATAACTATCAAACTTTGTTACTTTTAATTAAAAGTTATATTTCAAGAGTGTTATTTTAGTAATATGATAAGTACTATGTTGTGGTGTTGCTATTAATGATAAGTATTATGTTGTTAGTATTAATATATATATATTAGGAAATGCATTGTGCAGTACTGATACATTTATAAGTATTTTATATTATATCAGCGTAGATGTGAATTTTATTTTTTATTATGTCAGAATGTATATTTTTTTTACTTCCCTTAAATTAATAATTTTTAAATAGCCATCTTTTTTTCGCATCGCACCTCCATATAGGGTTATCACGTCCACTAGGGAAAACACAGTTTGAGTCCTCACAGTTTTAGTCCCCACAGTTTGAGAAACGCTGGCTTAATGCATGACATTTAGATATAAATAAAAGCTATGCATAGTTATTAAGCATTACAAATTCTCCACAAAATGGGTGAGAAACGGCCAGTATTTATATAAGTATATGTATAACAGGAGTAAACATACATCTAAAAGTGCTGTTTGACAAAAATGGGGTTATATAAAATTAATTATAAAGTAATAATAAAACAAAAAAGGATTTAAAGTAGTTCAAATGCTCCGAAAATAAGTACTAATTTGTCATTTTATCTCAAAGCAGTCAACCTTCTTTTTTTATGTCAATTTTATAAGGTTTATTTTAGAAGTAATGGCTCTTTGTTACCGTATTAAAATGTAAATTCTATTATTTATCGAATTATTTTTCCTTTCCATTGAAAACATTTGTATAGCATCAACGAAAAAACTTGTATCGTAGGAGGAAACTAAAGTCGTTCATTTTGTGTTTCTTCTTGAAATTCTTTGGAAATTTAGTTTAAATATTTTATTTGAACTCAGTAAAACCTCTGGAATATAGAAAATTTCTCTCTTTAAATCTTAAATTATCCAAAGTTTGTATAGCAAAAATGAAGAATTCAGCTTATTCTAAAATTTTTATTCTGTCATCCTTTATTTGCTACGAAAGAAAAGTATGGGAAATATAATTTGATCAGGCTGATAAATATTTTATTTTTATCACACAAATTTAAAAAATTGTGCTACAAATGCACTAAGACTGGAAATATTTATACGTAACTGAAGAAATGAAAAAATCAAAATTTCAGTTAATTGATAATAAATGCTTTAATTTGCATTTTATGAATAGAGATATAAATGAATTATTTCGTACCATACATGTTTTCTTCATATAAAATTTTGAATACATTGTCATTAGAAATTATAGTAGAATTAATTCAAATTTTTTCTATTTAGAAAATTTTGTGTAATTAATTTTTAGATTAATTACTATTTAAATAATACGAATAAATTGCATGCAATATTTCTATTACAAATAAATGTTTTTATAGTTTATGAAAAATTGAAATCAGTTTTGTGTGTATAAGTTAATATTTTAAATATTATGGGAAATACTGGCATAGTTTATACTCAAGGAAAATTATTTACCGGCTTATGTATTTATTTAGTAACGCATAGTGTTATATTGGGAGATTAATAAATTTAACTCCATTCCCAAACAATTTTGTACATTTAACAATAACTAAAGATATAAAGCAATACTCATTTGTAGAAGTGATGGAATATCTAAAATATTTTACAGACTTGAATTTGAGGGGAAAAGAAATAAAATGAGCTATGTCTAGAATTTTCTAAAGTTCATTTTTAACGTTTCGTAGAATTTTCAAATTAAATTGAAATTACATAAATAATTAATACACGCATTCCCAAAATTAATAAAATAAAATTTTCTCTGCATTTCCTTTCCTGGCAATAACTTATAACGAATGAAATATTTCTGTATGATTTCATTAGATTGATTTTATGAATAAATGAATAATGTCCTTAATTTAACTTAATTTTTAACTTTCAGTTATTTAGGAATTTCATTCAGTTTCAGGAAAAAGCTACATTTTCAAAAAAAGATTTAAATAAATCGTAAGTTTAAAAGCTTGTAATAATTATATCTCTTTTTCCGTACCAGGATTTGTATACAATCATGTAATAAAGCAAAAAATGCAAGCATTTGTTAAACTGTACAATAGATTTATATTAGATTCAAATTAAAATTTCAAGAAATTATGAAACGGTAGGTTTTAGATATCATATATATACACATATCAGTAGCGCACACAAAATGTTTTCATGGGAAGAGGGGAGGGTCCATGGTCGAAAGTCTCCCAACTCGTATCATACCTCAAAACAACACCAATTGATTTTGTCGATTTTGTTAACAAAAAACAGTAAAAATGAATTATTGAATAAATAATTAGCATTGATTAATAAAATAAATTGTAAATTACAAGTAATTAATAAAATTTTACGTTATATATATATATATACTGGTGTCCAAAAGTTAAGCATAATTGATAATTATGTGAATAAAGAAGGAACTGTAAATCAGAATGGCGGAAAACGTGATATGAGAGTGTAAAATGGCTATAAAATAAGGAAGCAAATCAAAAGAATGATAATAATTAATTTTACTATCCAAAGTAGCAGTTTGAAAGAAAACTGAGCATAGCAAGGATTCACACTTTAAAGAAAAAATGAAAGAAAACATTAAATAAAATACTGATGCTGCAGTTTAATAAGGCGTGTGGTCACCTCTGACAGCCAGACACGTGGCACAGCGAGTTACCATACTTGCTATGAGATGATAAATGAATTGTGTACTCAAACGGTTCCAAGCTTCTTGGAGAGCTCTTTTCAGTTCTGTAACGGAGCTTGGTGGGTGCGAAAGGGCTGAAATTTGTCTCCCGAGCATATCCCATACATACTCGATAGGATTTAAATCAGAGGAGTTCGCAGGCCACAACATGCGCTGGATGTTTTCCGTTTCAAGGAAGTTATCAAACAGCACCGCTCGGTGACAAGGCGCATTATCATCCATGAATATGAAGTCAGGACCGGCAGCAACTCGAAACAAGCGAACATAAGGCTCAAGAACTTCGCATCTGTATCTTTAAGCAGTCACAGACCCTGTGTCAAAGAAATGGAGGCATGTGCGGCCGTCCATCATGATGCATGCCCATACCATTACACCCCTTGATGGAAAATGATGTTCTTCCGTTATGTTTCTTGGTTCAAAACGTGTTCCACGTTCTCTCCATATCGTTACCCGCCGAGAATCACTACTCAGACTAAACCGGGACTCGTCACTGAACATCTCACATTGGCCCACTCTCCCACACTCCAATATTGATATTTTCAAACTCCAGTTCAAACGAGCGCGTTTATGCGCAGACGTGAGGGGAATGCAAACTGCTGGTCTTCCGGCATACAGGCCAGCATGATTGAGACTCCTGTAATTAATTTGTCTCGAAATTCGTATTTATGTGGCGACTGTGAGCGCCAAACCCAGTGCTCTGCCAGTACTGCCCCTCTGACGTCGCGGACTTATTATCAGAGGGGTAATAAGCACTTATTACCAGAGGTCTTGGCGAGGGGTGTGACTCTTGGTCGACCTAATACTGGTTGTCGGGTAACATCTCTCGTTCTTTGAAACCTCTGCCACAGTCTTGAGATCACAGACTGGTCCACATTCAGAATTCGAGACACTTATGTTTGTGATGGTGAGGATTCCAGCATTCCAAGGATTCTTCCTTTCGTAAATATGTCCAATTGGCGTCTTTGTGCCATCATTCACCTTGTTTGATGGTTAACAACGTTCCTTCGCACAGCAGTTGCATGAAAGTTGTCTGGACTGCCTATGCAGCTTGAATCGATTTCTCCGCGTTCCGACATGCGCTAGTGTTTCGCGCAGGACGTAGTCGACTGAAAAGTTTTGCATCACAACCCAATGTTTCTTCTTCACCCAATTAATATCCGGAAGAAATTGGGAATAATTTTACGAATATTTACTCCATGTCTTTCGCATTTTACGATTTATGCTTAACTTTTCAACACCAGTGTATATAGGATTATCATCGATTGAAAGACGCTCAAGGGCTTTTAGGGGGACCCAGACCCGCTCTTGTGAGCGTATATATAAGATTAATAAAAATATTCTACTATAAGAAAGAGGTGAAGAGATAATTTCTTAGGTGGTAACATAAGAAATGTTTGGTTTCATGCATTGCGTTTTTGAGATATTTTTCTAATAAGATTTTTGTTATATTCATATGTCATATATCATTTTAAAGCGAACACTATTTGTTGTATCTCATTTGGCATGTTTTATATAATTGAAAATATTCTAATTTTTCTCTAATTTTATATGTTTATTTATATAAGTTATTGAGATTTAAAAGTATTATTTTTGTAGAATTTAAGGGTTTTCATAATGATGCAGCAGCTGTCCGTAACATTAATACCGCTTTTAAAGACGGCTCAGTAAACGAACGTAACATTCGATGTTGGTATGCTTAGTTCGGATCTGGTGACGAGAGTCTCACAAATGAAGTAGGCTTGAGACAGTTGCGCAGAACGAAGTCCTACGTATGATATTTGAAAACAATTCTGCCAATACTGTTTGAGACTACGCAAAAGAACTAGGTGTAACACCCTACAACCATTTTCCATCACCTAAAAATGATTATCAGTGTTAAAAAAATTTATTTAATGGGGTCCTCATGAACTGAATGAAAATGAAAATAAATAAACATTTTGAAACCTCTTCTGAACTTTTTCTTCTCAAATAAAACTTTTCGTTTCTCAATTGAAAAGAAACGTGTGACTAAACAGTCGTTATGTACTACAACCGGTGACATTGAATTCAATGGCTTGATGCCAACAAAGCTCCACAACACTTGCAGAAACAAAAAGTTCATGAAAAGAAGATTAAGGTGTATGTTTGGTGGTAATCAGCCGGTCCACCACTGCTTTCTAAACCCAGATGAAACAATCACAGCTGATAAGTGTTGTAAGTAATACGATGAAATGTGCCAGAAACTTATACATTACATAATATGTAAGGCCCAATTTTTCTCCACTGCAGTGCTGTGTCACTTGTTTCAATTGTTAAACGTCAAAATTTGCCCAACCATCATGTTCACCTGGCATCTCCCCTATTGATTATTATTTTTTCAAATATTTGGAATTCTTCCTACTGAAGAAATATTTTTGAAATCCAAAGGATGCTCAAATAGCATTCAATGAGTATGTCGCCTCCATTACTGCTGAATTTTATGATACCGGCATATATATATATATATATATTACATATATATATGTGTGTGTGTGTGTGTGTGTGTGTGCTCCGCTTGACAAAAATGTGTAGATGATAATGATTCTTGTTTTGATTAATATAGTTTGTTCTATAAAAAGATACACCTTTTTAAAGTAAACAGAAAGCAATCAGACATGCCATATATGTTACAACATAATTTATTAGATTTTGATACCTATAAATGGAGAAAATTCACTTCATCTATGAAGTGGATTATATGTTCTACTCCGTGTGTGTTCCTGTATCTTACAAGTACGGAATTACCATCATTTCAGATTTTTCATTCTTGGAGCAACACATGACAAATACATCGTCCACTGAAGTGAAAGAAGAAAACAAGGCATAGAAGGAGCAACAACAAATTTGAAACAATAAAACAACGTATCAAAAATCGAAAGCATAAACACCATTAGAAAGTTAGTTAGATTGCAGTGCTTTTAACTACTATCTGGCCCTTCAGTATATTTCTCTATAGACATATATTATGTAGATACAATTAAATATATATACAATCAAATATAGATAAAATAACTGTAAGTGGTAAATTTTGTTTCTCTAATACCAAATTTTAAAATGAATTATTTAAAAAACAAGTTGACAGCATTCAGATAAAACATAAGAATAAAATTATATATATATTAGCTGACCCGGTCACTCTTTTTTTGTGTGTGGTTTTGTTGTAATACGATGTTTGCCATTATTATAAGTAATTCAATGCAGTCAAATTAGTCTTCGCTTATAATTTCGGAGAGTTGAAATTAAGCATAAAACAACATATTTTTAAATTTGCATATTATTAAGCTCCTATTTGAGTATAGTTTAATACATGAATTACTTGCAAAGTTTTTAAGTAACAACGTAAGAAGATTTAATTTGATAAAAGAGGTCGTATCTTTCGCGTACCAAGACTTTAAAGGTAAGCCCCTGGTACAGTCTGAGTATGGGACGGTTGTCAGGCATTATCCGGCATAATTTGGATATTTTTAGAAATCGATTCGAAATTCGGGATTCATGCCCCGAAATACGCCAGACATTCACTTTCCGTGCTCTTAGGTCTACAAAATCCGCTTCCGTCGACACACGCGCATTGAGAACTTTATGAATTTTCCCTTTTCCAGGATTCTTCACATTTCGGACAATAAAAATATAATGACGTCATTGATTGAAATAAAAACTGTCTCATACTTTAAATTGTACAAAAAGACACACAATATTCAATATTATATTAAGACCGGTTGAGTAGTTTCGGAGTTCATCGTGGACAAACAGCGTTACACGAGTTCTTTAAACATAAATATTTGAAAACAGTAAGCTTTTAGAATAAAAATTTATTTTATTATTTTATGGAATTAAAAAATATTACCTATAATTGTAGTTAAGTTTAATATTATTACTTTAAATTGCACCTATAATAAAGTAAATTATTAATGCTCATTCAATAATATGCTCTTATCCAATAGCATGCTCTATCTTATAAATTTATAGAACGCTGTTTATAAATCAGAAAGAAAATAGTGCAACCCTTATCTTTTGATATATAATAAGTGAAGTACTTTCGATTATTAATATGTTTTAAACTTCAGATATTTTAAACGTGAGTTATATAATGTATAAAAATATTCAAGAAGATTATATGGAAAATTAAAATCTGCTTTAGTGCAAATTTTAAGGACAAAGTTTTCATTCATTTCGTACACTTACTAGAATGCTATTACAAATAACAAATAATATTAAAAGTATAATCACATGTTTCTTTTAGTTAGATCCTAAGAGATTCTAAATTTAAATAATTTTCTAGAAGTAGAAAATTTAATTTTGGGTATAACGCGTAAATTTTGTCATAACGCATGAATATGGGTACACACCTAAAAAAGTATTTTTAACTTAACAAGCGCTATAAATTTTTGTAACTATATCGAACAAAGCAACTTTTAGTTTGAATTTTCAGAACTACGACATCACTCTCACCAAAATACATGTCGGAACGAAATTATTTCCTTCTAAAACCATAAAAGTGTTAAGAAATAGCTGTAAAGAAGAATCTAAGCAACTCAACTCTAACTCACGAAATGATTCCATTTCCTTTCCGAAAATGTACCATAAAAGGTTTTCTCTGTCATTTACAAAGCGATAGAATTGACAACCAAGTAACACATTTTCCAGAGTTTTGCCATTTTAAACCGGTATATTTTTCAAGCAAGTGGTAATATCTATTCCTATCGTTTTTACCTCTCGCTATTTGTGGGACTTTTGAATATTTTCTTTTTATTTGTAATTTCTTTGGTAAGTGATTTTGTTTTCTTTTCATTTAGAAATGGCACCTTAAGTTGCTTTTTAAAGATTTTTACAGAAGGAATAGTGAAAAGTTCTTATTTATGTTCTAAAATGAAACTTTTATAAGATACTTTATGATAAATGCAGTAATTTAATCTTTGTGTAACCAAGTGGAAATTTGAAACATGAAAGACCATGGTTTAGTGTGCAATGATATTATTGGGAAATAACTCGTATTTAATTATATCTAATACACCCCAAAACTAAGCTTTCAAACGCATTACCTAATATGTAAAAGAGTTACAGTTATAGAAAATAAATATAAGAAATATAATTGTGGCAACTAATACTTCAAAAATAAAAGAATAATTAATTCAAATTAGAGTTATAAATTCGAATAAAAATTTTCATTTGAAATTATCTACCCCAATTTAGTTATTCCACTCATACCATTGTTTTTGTTATGATATTAATTTTTAGAAATAAATCAATCGCATTCATCACACTTTTGGAACATTACCGAATTTCTTCCCACATTCAAGGTGTGCCATTTAGTGACTCATCGATCAATTTGTGATTTCTCTATTAGGGATTCCTTACAAAGATAAAGCAATAACTTCAAATTTCATGATAATATAATATGAAACTCAGCGATAAAAATATTAATAACTACAACTTCTTTAAGAAAATATTGGTCCAAAACTGTTACTGGTTTCATATTTTGAAACCTCTAGGTCATCCAAAAATTGAAATAAAACAGAGCTGGTTTATCATTCTCAGTAACGTATATGTGTGTGCTGTTTATATAAGAGTTATGACTTAAACATTCTTGGAAGAAGTTGAGAATTTAAAGAAAATATTATCAATTAAAATGCTGAAACACCGCCTCCTCTTGTATTAAGACCCTTTTCTTAGCTGCATAATTTTGGCTTCGCCAATAAAGGTCTTCGAAATACTTCAGGAATCCATTGTAGCAATGTCTTTAATGCTACCTGCAATGCAGTTTAACAAAATTTGTGAATAAAAATCGACGGCCATTACAGTAACTTGTCTTTTCAGTAAATAAGTCAAAATTCGTAGGAAAAGAGATCAGGGATGTATGGAGGATGCGGAATAGAAGTTGTTTTCATCCTCGCATGAAAATATACCACGAGGAATCATGCAGCAAGGACGTAAACATGCAAACGTCCCCATGTCTGCGAAGTTCTCAATTTTGGTCTATTCTTCCGGATTGACTCTCGAAACAGTAAAGGGGTTCGACATAGAGTTCCTTTTTATCAGTGCGTTACTTAGAGATTAATTGCAGGTGCACAATACCCTGGCTATCGAAAAGTTGGAGGAAGTCTGTGGAAGGACAATGTGTTCGTTTTCATCGACTTTGTCCAGTCTTGTTTTAAACGTCGATGTCCTTCAAAGACTTGGAGTCGCATTAATATCTCAATGCCGTACACTTGGTTCAGCATCTCATAAGTCTTTATAGCACTATTTTAAAAACGAACCCGAAAAGAACACAATATATATCAACAAATGCAATTTTTTTCAATTACCAATTACTAAATGCAAACTTCTACAAATTTCAATGCCACTCCAACCACGTTCTTTGAGTCAAACCTTTTTTTATAAGAAGATGAGAACTCGGCAACTCTTTTAACATTATCACAGTCCTTTTATTGCAAATTTTTTTGTTATTAACTACTTTGATAATACTTAACTTTTAAATATTACGTACTTAAAAATGAATGTAAAATTTTGTCAATTCCCCAAAAAATTATTTCGAATAAATAATAATAGTGGATTATAATTTGAGGCAATAATATTCAAAACTGTGTTTCGTTCAACAAAATAGAGTAATTTTTCATGAGTGGGTGAAAATGCAGTGTTCAGCTACACGACGGTTTTTCACGATAGACTACGTAAATTTAACCATGGTCAAGTTACGCGGACGACAACTGAGCTGGAACCCCCTCTCCTCGCTACCAACGAGAGAACATTTGAGCTCATGACATATTTAACGTGCATCGTTCCCCTGCACGGCGGATCTTTAGTCGTACTGGGCTCGAACTCAAGACACGCCAGCCACGAGTTCGTTACCCTGACCACTAGGCTACAGCAGCCGAATAATTGTTCATATTAAATGCCTAATTTTTGTGTTGTAGCATCATCATGTTTGGTAAAATATTATGAATAGTGTTTATATAAAGGATTTGATTTGAATCCCCTTCCGTTATAAATTATATCATTGATTTGGGTATAAATGTATTATATAGATATGTAAGCAGATGGACATAATTGAGACTTATTTTTATATTACTTATGATATCTTTTTACCTTCTGTGCAATAGAAATATCTAAACATTGTACAAATTTAATTTGTATAGCATTTTCCCAACAATATTATATCTATTTCAACGTCTACATTTCTTTATTTTTTACAGGGCATTTCACCTTTAAAATTATATGGGAAACAAATTTTCAGAATAGCATGAAAAAAGAAAAATAACTTAAAACACATAACGATATGAAGTTCATCATACTATGCAAGTCATTACTACTTACAGATACTGAAAACTCTCCAGACTTTACTCAGCCTAAATTATTCCATTACATAAAACTAAATTACGAGTCCGTTTCAGGCACTGCAATTTGAATTTTTTCTACAAGCCGCAGATTTTCAAAACAAGTAATTTTTGTAAAAACTTTGGCTGTTTACAACTCTAATTATATGCATTAATTTAATTCTTAAAATTTCATGTTTTTCTTTTGTAGTTTAGCTTACATACTTTTGGTCAAAAAAACGAAAGTTTTCTTCGAAAGAATGTGTTGTTAAAACAACAAAGGATATATACTTCCATGTTATTCGTGTTCCATTTCAACATAATGGAATCTTGATGTTTTTCTTAAAAGATTATGCCGTTCTCATAAAAATAAATAAATAAATAAAATAAAATTTAAGATATCTTTATATTAAAATGCAGTAAATTATTTTTTCCAGTTACATATTAAAGACATTAGTTATATCTTAAAATCAATCTAATTTTTTAAATATATATTATGTATTAAAATGTAATTTATTATCTAAGCTTATGCACATTTTTTAATTTTTATAAAAATTAAAATAGCAATATGTTTTCTGTTATGCAATAATCCACTTTTCTATAGAGATAATGTATCCATTAATACTGTTTAATCACTAAATTTTAAAAAAAAATGTACAAAAAATAGTTATTTGATAAAACGATTTTCGTACATCCTCTTCCTCAGATCCGGCATCGTCTGAAGAAAATACTAAATAAAACTTTAAAAAATGCTTTCTAAGAGAGTGCTATTGTTGTCCATTTGTTTATAATTATTTATTTTTAGAAGATGGAATTACCAAGGAAACGATTTTTCGTGACAGACATTTATTCCCAGCTAGCTTAAGCTCAAATGAAAAAGTAAAGTTTTTTGAAAGAAAAAAAATACGATCTTGTTCATCAGTGAGTGCTGATATTTATTAATTTTGCAATAGAGAATATCTTAAACATACTATTGCATTACTTAAGTATTATACATTATATGATGCTATCAGTTTCACAATCCATTCTTCCCAATTTTTATTTAGAGCGCTATTATTTAGATGTCGCTTGTAGGAGACATTGAGATGGTCAATGGCTATCCAAAAGTCACTTGATTCGTAACTAAAATTAAGGTATATATTTCCACTTAGCCCAAATAATAACTAATAATGGGCCTTATTTTTCTAGTTATTTGTTAGCAGATTTAATTTATTTTTTAATTTTAGTGTTGAAAATATTTTAATATTTTTCTAGACTCAGATAAAACTCAACAAAAAACCATTTGTTTCTAATTAAGAGTAATTAATTCAAAATGATGAAAGTCAATTAAGGGTTAAACAAAACAGCTCTCCTACTTCTATCAAAATTTTCTGCACAAAATTTGAGGAACATGAATATTAAGAAAGCATAACATATCTTCCAATATTAATTTCCAAACTCTCACTGAAACCAAGAGACTCAGCCAAATTTCAGTTGATGTTAAAGGCAGATTTAATGGACAAGTCTATGTGGTAAAATGTTTGTACAATCAAATATAATACACTTAATTATCTAATATTGAAATACATTACTCGATTCATTCAAGAGACAGCCCAAGAAAATGATAGTGACTATGATTTTTGTCAGAGGTTATTCTGTAGAAAATGTAATTGTCCAATGATGAGCAAATTCTGTATCGTATTATCAGCATGGGTACAAACAGTTAGCCTAGTAAAAAGTTATTATTGTCATAAGAGTTAGATTGACATTATATTCGGATCTTGTATAAAATACTAGTTGGTTTGAGTATTTACGATTCAAATGTGCAAGAGATTTATGATTTGGAAATAAGAATAAAATTCCTTCATACTCAGAAGGTAAAACATCAAAATAGGAACCAAGCGATCCCCCCAGGGACGTCTTAGCTCTTGAGACTTTGGTCTCATGAACGAGTAAATAGCTGCTCTTACAATGTAAAGTCTACTTCTTACTTAAAAGTAGATGGGTACAAGTAGGTTTGAATTACCACAACAATAGCCTCGAATACAAATAAATGTGCAGCATTTACACTGCACAAATCCGCTAGAACGACTGCCGCCTTTTGACGAATGGAGTAATGAGGGTGGTGGTGGTAAGCCTAGACTTGCATACGATGGGTGATGGTCATCGATTTGTAGCCAGTTGACATATTATCGCGATATTCTAAGTTTTCGAGATATAACATTGACCGCTGAATCTATTAGAATATAGATCTTGTACATCGCCAAAACCATAGATGAGTTTTCATTGTGGTTGAGGCCCAAAAACCCGGTACCAGTTGACCATGCGCTTCAGATGTCCCAAGCATCCAGCAATCAAAGCATTTTAGTTCAAACGCAATGTTTGATCTTCTGAAACTCAACTACCAAACATCGATCATCAGGTATTCAGTAACAAATAAACTTCAATGAGAACGAGTGTCACGCTCGTTAAGGTGTTATTTACTTATAAGAAGATGTACAGTGTTTAAAAATATTTCATGATTTATAAAAATTCACAAGTAGTTTATCTGTTTTGAAATTTCACCTAATTTATGACGTGCATTACAATAAAAACAATAAAGATTTATAGGTATAGTCTTGACTTCGATACCTTAAGTTGAAGCACTCAATGTCGCAAATCGTGAATTACAAGGTTGAAATTAGAAAAGGGTGGAAAACACCAAATCAAGAAAACTATTTTCAACACATTTTCAATTTGAAATCTATGTAAAATTCAAACAATTGTACATAGTATAAGAATATTTTAAAGTATTTTAAAAGCTCCATATTAGTAGGTAGAGTTAAAATTCTTGTATTAAAAGAATACATTTATGTATTAAAAAATTATTATTGTTATCAGAATACATACTGGCATACTTAATTTTTTGATTTGTAATATGTTTTCTAAAATTGTATTCGGTTCCTGCAGACACTGTCCTCACACCATTGGTCTTCACGTAGGTCCGACTTCCAGTTCATTCATGCTTTGCAGGCAGGTTTACGCACAGCTGGCATTTTCGGTCACCGGTCCTCTGAAGCAAAATCACAACCACGTGTCTCTTCATAAAACGAATAATTTTTCCAAATACAGAGTAGCAAGGCTATGTTAAACGAAATTTAGGACGGTGACAAGAAAATCGCGGTCTATTGTCCACTTGAAGATGCAAAGTCGATAAAGTGTCTTTGCTTAAGGATCTGGAGAGAAAAGGCGATGACCGATAGTCATCAGGAGGCTGAGAATCAAGGGTGACACGCTGTAATCAACAACACAAACTGAAAGTTCTAAATGCTCTGTTGCTAGGACACCTATATGGTACGGCAACGATAGTCGAGAATTTTTGATAATCTCTGTTATCGCGTGTTGCATTCTGACCAGCCACAGTGTTTTTACTTCAAAATATTGAGTGTACAAAACGCAATGCTTTAACTCGAAATATCAAGCGTTTTTCTAGGGGCTGAGCATATGCGAATTAGAGAGGTTTGTACTATCTAAGGTTTGAATTAGTGAGGATCGACTATATATATATCTCGTGATATTAAATATCAAATTATCATATTTAAATAAGTTTAACATGTTGTTCTTCAGATTTTAAACTGTGCAAAATTTAATCGTTGAATTAAGATTAATGAAAGATTTTGAATTGTTAATTAGTGTCACCTTGTCTCCTATCTCCTCCATGAGACACAGATTTATTTTGGAATAAAAACTGAGAAAATCATTTTAGCCTTTTCTCAATACTTTTCATATATTTAAAATCAACTAATACTGAACATTTAAGAACTTATTATTGGGACCTTGAGTCCCAATTATTATTATTGCCCTTGGGACCGATAAGGTTATACAGCCTGCCCACTATTTATGAAAAAACTATTCTTATCTTCTTTTCCTCTGACCTATCAGTTATTTTGGATGATGGGCTTGAAATGTTTGCCATACCGCAATTACAAGAATTACAGAAAGACGTCCCAACAGAATTGGTTTCCCTATCGTTACGTAACACCAGTGTATAATTTATTTGACCAATGCCCAAAGTGTTGGAGTAAAACATGAACCAGCTTCATGGCTAATCTCTTTGCTGTACTTCTCTTAATAATTATTTTTCTGGAGATACCAGAAGAACCGAATTCTTGGTACGAAGATTCATACCATCATATAAATAAAAAAAAGGCACAGAATTTCTATAATTCACGCAGATACAGCTAATGTGACTACAAATGCTTTATAATCCTGGGAGAAAAGTCACAGATATTCTTGATATTTTCTTATTAACAAATATTGCTCATTAGGAAATGTACTATAATAAAACTATTTAAATTTTTACTTTTAAGAGAGATTTCCTGAATCTTTTTTCCCTTACCTCTTTTTCCATATTATTTGGTGAGTAAATTATGGACAGCCTTATATATTTGTTTAAAAAAATATTTCTTCTAAAAGTTATAAAAAAATATCTAGAAAGATAATGTATATTATTCATTAATTACAAATTGGAAAACTGAGCAAAGTTAATTATTTCTCAGCATGAGATATACTTTCTAATATCTTTCTTTAGGTTTAATAAGAGTTTTAATAATCACTGTTTTCCAAATGAGTCTTGAATAAGCTGAACTCTTATTGAAAAATTAACTCTATATTCAGTTAGATAGTAGAGGAATTAAAAAGAAATATATTATTTGAAATTTTATTTTTTAATTCAAAAATTTAACAGGTTTACCACAAAATGTTAATTAGGATAATTCTGATATTTTTAGTAAAATTAAAAGATATTTATTTTAGTATCTACTATTTCATATTTTAAAATATAAGGAAACTGAAAAAAAATTTAAAGAACTCAATTCAATATGATGCTTATGTTTTCACTACGTGTAGTAAAAAAATATATTTCCTGAAATAAAATAATATTGTCAAAAATGTGTATGTAGATTTAGAAAATTTAAAAAACAACAATATTTCAGAAAATTTTTCACACATAAAAATATTGAACTTCTAAAATCTCATTACATAATTTATAATAACAATAACATAGTACGTTAACAATATGTAGAGAAAAAATAATTCTCTAAGAAATATATACAAAATGATAACATGCATATATCAATAAAATGCAAGAGTAGACAGATATTCCGATGTTTATTGCGTACGTTAATAAAACTCAGTTATATATATATAGATGGCATTACATATACAAAATATACCACTGATGTGCTTTCCAAAATTCTTAACTTTTTCTTGCAACAAGAATATACTTGCTGACAAAATGATTCAACAACTGAAAGATCAAGATGTAGCTGACGTGGTTAGTTTTAACTGCATTCGTACCTTATGTATTGTATTAGGACTTTTTGAAGCTGCGGCATGTAGAATAATGATAAATTATTTGACTTGATCTGGAATAAGACATTTTTCCACAAAATGAAGTAGCAGGTCACAAATAAGTACATTGTAAAGTCATATATTAATCCCATATAAATAAAATATTCCGGTAGAAGTTGTGCACTCGCTGGGTAATGGAGTCACCCCAATCCATTTTTTTAATAATTGTTTTTATTTGTATATAAAAATCGTAAATCCATTGAATAATTTATCTAAAAGTATATAGCTACATACTTTTAATGACCTTAATTTTTTTTTTGAAAATTTGAAAAAAAATCCAATCTAACTGACTTAAAATGTTTCAAATTAGAGTGACTTTAATGAAGGACACAAATCACAGATACTTTAAGCTAGCTTTACAGTAATGATATTTTCAGGCAAAATTGTCATATTTTGGTCAAGTTATTATACCTATATTGTCCTTAGATGATTCAGAAGTCGCATGTTGAACTTTTCTTGCTTGAGTCTTTTTGACAGGGTGCAGTGTGACTACATATCTTTTTTGAGGGAGTTCTTCAGGAAGCATTTCAAAGTCTTCCTTTCGACTCAACGTTTCATGTTCATTGTTTTTTTAAATAAATTTACTTGCACTATCATGATTAATATACATGATTTCATCAGGTTTTTTCCCTTGTTTGATCAATTTGTGTTTACGAAATTTCAATATCATCCAACAGAAATCGCAGATGCCCATTTCTTTTATTTATATTATAATTATTTATATTTTAAAACCATATATTTTTTTAAACCAAAATATTTAAAACAAAAAGTAGAACTCAGTCACCCCAAGTACATTAACCCTAAGACTCTATCCTTTTGTCTAGAAGATTACGCCTATAACAATTAACCTTGTACTCTCTCCCTCAAAACAGGAAATGGAACGTGTGACTCAGTATCTTCATATGACTTTGGCTTCTAGAGATTAGGATATTTCGTTTTTTCAAAAATATTTTTGTGCCTAGTATTTTTAGAACAATGTTAGTATGAGAGACAAATGAGTAGCATTAACGTTTGGAATTGAGAATATGACTAAGATTTTTTCTTCTGCGCTGTCGGGACGATGCCAAAACGTTTTCGCAGAGAAAACGTTTTGATTTTTGAGTAAATTTGAGGCTATCCGTGAATTATTAAAAGAGTTAAGTGAGGATGAAAATTTTATTTCTGGGGATGAATCAGAAAATAAAGGGTCTTATCGTCTTACTTCGTCAACAAGAAGCATTCAAGAGGCTAATCGAAACATTACAATGGATAATTGGCTTACTTCAATACCTTTACCTGACCAACTTTTGAAGATTCCAATGAATTCTCCAGTTGTTGGAAATATTCAGAAAAACAAACGAGAAATTCTTTCTGAACGATTAGAATTGCGATCTCGAAGTGTAGGAAATTCTATGATTTATTTGGAACAAGCTAAAACCCTTTTATCGTATAAAACAAAACAAAACCAAACAAATGTGTTGTTTTTCTACGTACGTTCCATGAAAATCCGAATATAAATTAAGAAAATGGAAAACTGGAAATAATTGAATTTTACAATGCAAAAAAAGAAGCCGTAGACACATTAGATCAGATGCGTAACAGCATGCCATGCAATAGTAGAAAAACACGCCGATGGCCTCTTTTCGTATTTTATGGCATGATAAATATGAGTTCAGTTAATGCACATGTTATATATATGCATAAAATGTCTCATAAATCTGAAGAAGTATTATTTAGAAGAAAGTTTGCAATAAATCTAGTAAAGATATCCTTGTGCATGGATCATGAAACGTCTAAATGTATCAAATTTGCTTTAATCTACTGAGACAACTATCAGTGAACTTTTGAAATTGGAGCTAACTTTCAACCACCTGAACAATCGGAAACTAAAAAAGAAAAATTTGTGCTTTTTGCCATGTAACCTGCACGCAAAATCTGTTTATTATGTTCTAGAACAGCGATACTCAACTTGAGGCCAACCGGGCCTTTTTAAGAGGCCTGGTCATGGCCCATTGCTCTGAGAAATTCATTTATTTACGGGAATTTGGTGGGAAATTATTTGTTAAAAAAATCAAATATATCAATTTTGCGTTTTGTTGTTAATGTCGTATGGGTGCGAATTGTATTTTTTTTATTAGTGGCAGTGGACAATAGACAGCAGTAGAGTAGCGAGCATTTTATGAGTGGAACTAATTTTTAAGTATGTTTCATATTTTGTAAGTGAAAAATATTCGAAAAAATAGATTGTTTCAAGACGATTGGGAAGCTGAGTATTTTGTAGTGAAAAACAAGCATGGTCAGTAAGTATTTGATATGCCCCAAAAGTGTATTTAAAAAATACCAATAAACAGAAATCGTTGAATTACACTTTTCCTGGAAGATCTCTTTCAAGAAATGATACATAGGAGTTCATGAATAATATTTACAACAGCAAAATGTTTTCGTCAGTGGTAATGTCACACCTATAACATAGGCTCCCTATAAAATTTATTACATCATTGGTAATTATATGAAACCGTTTACTGATGCAGAAATTGTAAAAGAGTGATTCTTAAATGCTTCCAATTTAAAAAAATTACTGCAGAAGAACAAAAATATAAAAAATAATAATTAAAATAAGCAAAATGAGGTTTTTAATATTTTGATCAACTTCCACATTTTAAATTTTCGTTGTTATCTTGATCTTAAAGAATTTCTTCCCTCCCTTCTAATATTCCTCAAATTGTGGCCCACGTGAAATAGCCTTCATATGTATGCGACCCACGTAAAATATCCACCTTATGTATGTGACCCGCGTGAAATAGATAACATATGTATGCGGCCTGGCAAAAAAAAGGTTGAGTACCCCTGTTCTAGAGCAATGCTGGAGAGCATCATGCTAATATGTGTAAAGATTACTTCGGCAAAGAATAAATTTTACTTTCTTGCTTACATAAAAATTGCATGTCATAAAATCATCTGCCGGTAATATAATTTCTATGTTATTAACTTTAAAATTATGTTTTAAGCATGCCAAAGTTTATGACGTCTGGGAGACGAATGGGTACCTTTCCTGTAAGTTTTTCAAAAGGTAGCATTCTAGCTTTAAAATTGCAAAACAACGATTAAATCTCCCAAAAAGGAGGGAGATGGGTGACAAATATATTTTAGTTCCCGTGAAGATACTGTGATGTAAAGGAATACTGACAGAGAGTGTCATTGGTAATAAACAAAAAGTTTTCCAGAAATATGGATTAAGTGAGCTTGGGGTGACTCTGTGCCCCTCACGACCTGTCCAGTGGCTGAGATATTCCGGAACATTGGATTGAAAGAAACTGTTCCTTGTAAAGTGAATCTGAAGTTACATTTTTCAAGGATTAGCTTTGAATTATGTTAGCTTGGGGTGACTCTGTGCCCCTTGCGATCTCTCTCGGGGAGATATTTCAAAGTATTGGATTGAAAGAAACTGTGTGTGTTCTTGGAAACTCGAATATGAAGATTTTAGAAGGTAAACATCTTCATGAATTTTGATTTTGCTATGTAGTGTAATGAGGGACTATTCATACTTCCCTCTACACCCCCCCTTGTCTACTCTCGGACCCAGCTAGATGTGTGGGAGGAACTAATTGATCAGACGACATGGTTCACTAAAATTGTTTTATTCTCAAAATATTCAACACAGACGCAATAATAATCCAAACAAGATAGTTTTTAACAACAACTAGAGGCGAAGGTGAGACCAGTTAACATGGGGATAGTATTTACGGACATTCAATTAATTTCTACGATAACTTATACAAGCTCGTTTTCAAATCGGACGCGCACTAACAATTTACTCTCTAGCTTCTATTTAAAAAATGAGCACAGTACCGGAACTCTTGTCATTCAAAAATCCTATAGCTGAGGCCTTGAACACTAAAGGTAGGCTTGGATCACCTCGCATCAGAGCGATCCTCCCTTTGGTAATCTTCAATTCTCACTTTAATAATCTTAGATTCTCGCTTCACTAACTCTCAAAACGCGCGAATAAAGAATTTATATAATAAACTTAATTCGCATAATCACGGTTTCTTACCTTCGGTGAAAGTTAGTTGAAATAATTATTTCCCTTAAAGAATCCTCAATGAGTTAGTTAGAGCCGCGTATAAATCCGTCACAGTAGTACAACATAAAGATTGTACCACCCCAGAAAAAAGAGCCAATCAGCAGAGAAGAAAAAGAGCGTGAACCAAGGAACAAAATTTCCATAATTTTATGAGTTGTTGCCTAAGAGAGACAGTTTTTCAAAGGATTATTCTACATGGCAGAAATTTTTCTTCTCAACTAGGATAAGAAAAAGAGTTAAAAAATCTGAAAAGTTAATTTTTTAAAAAACTCATGTTCATTTGTGGCACATGAAAATAAAGTGATTCAATTGATTCACTCATGTGAAGCTATGATGTCAAAGCTATCGGAAAGAATTTTACGAGAAAATTGTATTATAAGTAGCATACGAATGTAACAAACAAAATTTCATTTCTTATTAAAGGTAAGTGATTTTAAATAAAACTTAAAATAATAAATTTAGTATTATAATAGTATTTGTCTCACTAATTGGAGCTACCCCTAACGATATAGCCACGTTGATAATTAGAAGATAAAAAACATGAATATGCATATATCTGAAAAATATACCGCTAAAGGTTTTAAATGACAACAAAAACCTTTACGAAACAACTAAGAATCTAAGCTATACTTGAAATGATTTTTCTTTCGAACCTAGGGATTGTTTTGAAAACAGACTAATTGAACAACTTAGCGTAGAAATTTATATTAATGATAAAAAAAATGCAGCATAATTTTGGATATAATAAAAAACAGTAATCTGCAGATAATATAGATTGAAATATAAGTATCCTCTTCGGAGATCCAGCTTCTCGTTCTGAAAGTTTGATTAGGTTATAAAACGCTTATAAACCCAATTAAGGTGAAATCAATTCAGAAGTAGGTTTTTAGAATCCAACTTCGTAGAAAATTAAATAAATGTCAAATAAATCTCAATCTGAACTTTTAGTGCTTTAATGCGTATCACAGGGCCTTAAGGTGAAAGAAAAAGAAAGACGCCTGACAACTAATTAAAACTTATTATTTATACATATGAATATATATCTCTCTATATATGAAGGATTTTGGAAGGTGTCTAGGGATATGACTAAAAGAATAACAGGTGTTTACTAAAGAAAGCCGTAATATTTAATACGCAGGACAAATGGCTGCCCATTTGACCATAAGTTTATAGACTTACTGTACAATACGGTATATAACGCTCGCCCGTTATTTTGGATCTTATTTATTTGTTAAAAGTGTGCGTTATACGCCGGTCATAAAAATGATAGCTTTAAAAGGAAACAAAGATGAGCATAGTAAAATATTAGACTTCTATGTATATCGAAATGCTGTTTCTTTAATAGAAGGGACATTCTATATGAACTTAAGATAACTTGGACGTGAAAGTGTTAAAATTTTGCATTTATTTGATTTGCTTTTAAAAATTAAAGGGCACTCTGATGCATCTATAGATGCATTATTTATGAGAACTAAACAAAAAGAACACTAGAAAATCGATTCTTAAAATTGTAAATAAATGTGATGTAACTGTGATTCAGGTACACTTTCTTCAAAATCCGTAGTGTATTCAATATGAATTGTAAAAAACTAGTTTTTCTATTCGAAGAATGTAATTTTTCTATATTATATGTACAAATTTATTGAAAATTGTACATTTTTTAAGCAAAAATTAAGGATAATTTAAATTATTTTCCTCCCCACCCCGCAATACATCACATACACACACCTACTAAGAAAGCGATGGCATTGGGGAGCCAATCGCATAATTTGTAATCGGTAGTTAAACGGTTACCAATAAACCAAACAAATTATCAAGACACGTGTTAATTTTTGTATATAATTTTATATTATACTAGCCATGGGGGGTCATGTTAATTATTAAACTTGTCTTAACTTAGTATTTTTAAATTAGTTATAAATACATTGTGCAGTACTGATACATTTATAAGTGTATTGCATCAGTGTAAATGTGTATTCTATTTTTATTATGTCTATGAATGTACTCTGTTTTCTTTAAGTAAATTAATAGTTTTAATTGATCTTTTGTTTTCGCCTTTTCAATATATGCTCATGCCCCCCCTCGTACAGTTATCACTCCCTCTTAGGAGGGTGCGCTCCACATTTTGAAAAATGCTGATTTACAGATTTACAAAGATGTAAATTGCCCATCACAGATCAATAAAAAAATGTATAAAATGTATTCTACCCCTTATAAGCAGATAAATATATTTTATTCACTAAATAAACTAATTTTTAAAATAAGTGTTAAGTCATTTGTTGCAGAAAATTGTATCTGCAACAATCGGTTAAGAAATTAAATCAGGTATTTGAAGAACTGGAACTAAATAAATTTGTGTTTAAGTTAGTTCGAACAATTTTACTTTCGCCTTTTTTCTTTCTTTTTAAAAACCTTAATGGACAAAGTTGAATTTAACCATTTAACTAGTTTATATTCTTACACTTGAAATTTACGGTTCTTCTACTACCTTTTTCACAATATCTAACGGGGAAACAAAAACCATAATAAAGTGAGAAAACTGCTAAGATCACAGAGGGGTACCCTTACGTTTGACTGGCTTCGACTTTCATACAATCCACACCTTCAAAGATAAACGATCTCAGAAAAATCGACCAAAGTTTAAGGTGGGGAAAAAAATTCTCATCCTAACTGTAAAACTGCCCCAAGTAATGTGTCGGCTTCTTTAAGTGAATTTCTTTTATCTCTCTGAGGGGAATTTCTTTTAGATTTAAGAGGTGTACTTACCTCGAAGATAAATGGGATATCGGGAAGCTGAAAAAATATATTTCACGTCGAAAAATATCCAGTGAAAACTGGATCTTAAAATTCCAGAACTCTTTTGACGGTAGATAAAATAGTAAAAAAAAAAAGGCAGATTAATATGAAACAATAAAAAAAGTGTAACACAGTTTTTTAGAAAATAATACCCACTTTATTTCATTTTATAACAGTATATAACATGCGCTATTTATTACATTTTCCCCTTCATATCCACATACTGTTAAAAATATGATTGCCTACTATTTCGAGAAAAAAATTGATAAAACTTTTCAAACTTTCTGATTTTTGATAGATAAATTTACGGTAGAAATAACAAAAATGTTTTCGGAACTAAACCCTGCACCCATTTTATGCATTATATTATAAGAAAAATACACTAAAAATTTATATAAATCTTTTGTTGAATGCACTATGATTACATATTGAATTTTGTAAATTCGTACAGGGTGGGACAATTAAAAATGGCTCGAACGAAAAATACGATTGGAAGTGAAGAATGCAACACGATCACCAAGGGATCGAAACTGGTTCAAATCTTAGTCGGAATCTTGTTGGTCACTCAAGTCATCTTATTTGTACATGCGCAATTACTTTTTGAGAAGAACTTTCAAGTTTAAGGTGTATTTCAACAGCCCTCATAGTCTTCAAGAATTGAAACAGAATATTTCGGATGAGACTACAGCAACTCCAGCAGTTCATGACTTGCTAACCAGGTTCCAGATATGCCAAGAGATGAATAGTCATCATTTTTAACATCTGATACAAGAAAGTTAGCGAACAATCTGTTTTCCTTTGCCGTGTTTCTTGTAACCTGGAACCCTGTTCTCCGGACCATTTTTACGTACCCAACAATGCATAACATTCTCTAACAGTCTTAATTATTTATTTAAAAAGCCTAAAAGTTTTACCAATTGTTTTCTTTTTCTGCGGATATTTTAATGTCTCTCTCTCTCTCAGTTAAAATAAAGTTTTATCATTATAACTGTAATTTTATAATGCTTTTTTTCAAACCAGAAAAGATCATTTATCCTTTATAACACTGCAGCAAAAATATTTCTTAAAACAGTTTCAAGCATTTAATAATCAACTTTTACATAAAATATAAAATTGAAACTTCATTGAACCTTTTATCTACTAGTTATAACTTCATTGAAAGTGGTTCTTGTTAGAATTGCGAGAACAAAAAAAATAGTTTTTAGATTTAAATTAATATATCCTTTTTTTACTTTGAAGAAAAATGCAAAGCAACAGAAAGAGTTTTGAAGTTACTGTATATAAAATTTATCCTAATCATTTGCATTTTGTCTTAGTCTATTTTATTTCTATTTTTTTAAACAGTTGTGTGTATGCTTTTTAAAGTCCTTAAAGTTCAGCATATATAGTATAAGTTCATCTTATTCAGCAGCTATATGATATCTATAATAATTAATGCATTGAGAAGAATATCCAATACAGACAGCTAGCAAAATTAGAGCGTTTTAAGATAAAACGTAGTTAATGCAACGCTAGGCTCTGATTTCAAAATACACTAACCTCGAATATTAAAGGTAGAGTATGTTTTTCGAAGCTCACCACTTAAAAGAATGAGGGCAAAAATTAAATTTATAGTTTATTTGAATGATTGAGAGAAATAAAATTTATGAAAAGTTATGCCAAAACAGTATCCACATTTTTAACATAATAGAAAATGAAACTAATTTAGAATTGGCAGAAATTGTACACATCTTGTGTATTTTCGTAAGCATGTACTTCCCATTATTATTTATTTTCAATGGTGGTTGGTAATTCGTTCACAATATCTAAATGGGACTAATAATATCCAGGAGATATCACTTACCCGATTCGTTAAAATGACAAACAATAAAATGAATGAACATTGAGTTGAGTCAAACTAAAACAGATGCACATATCAATTTGACACACATTGTTCCCCAAATAAAATCCCCCCATAATAAATCAGATTCAGATTCTATAAGAGTTTTTCAGGGTCTACCACAAGGGACAATATCTGTGTCAGATAGTTTATAGCTCTTTAGCCTCAAAGAAGGAAAACCACTAATGTTTTACAACTCATTGCAGCTCACTTTATTGCATTCGTTACTTCGGTATAAGGAAGCCTTCACAATACAGGTCTCTAGGAAAAAGAGAAAGTTATGTATGACCCTTTGAGCTGACAAAAACGATGTTCTCCTTTATGTTCGGAAAAAGTACAATCTTTCGGGGGCAGACACCAACAGGCTGCTCTTCACAGGTGAGTCCAGATTCCATTGGAGATTGATTCCATATGTTTCTTATGGAGAGAACATAGAAGAATATTTACAGAGAGAGAATCTTATATGTTTCAATAATTTTGAATTGGTTACATCTGGAGATTAGAGCACTAAATATAAATAATTTGAAGTTACTGATAGATATGCAGTTACAGATGGGTTGGTACCATGGTTTGTGCAGGGAGTTATCTCAGTACGCCCACTCATCTGCATATGTTTATGTAGGAACTTTTATAGGAGTGAGATATCGAAAGGAGATATTTGATCGATAAGTCCACTCATATGCCATTGTTATTGAAAATGAATATATTTTCTAAGAAATTAAAGTAGCTGACTCATAAACTGTGTATCTTAAAGATCACAGTTAATAGTAAATGAACTAGTTATTTAAACCTCTAGACTTAAGTCGGATACTTGAGATTTCCTTCGTAGATATGTATTGCCTTTTTTTCCAATATCATTACATGATTGGGAACAAGAGTTGTTCCGTTTCTAATCTTTGTTCTCTGTTTCGGTGCCCAACAACTTAAATTGAGACATGAAATATCCATATCACCAACGTAATTCAGTTCGGAGAGACACATTCCTTATCAGAACCCGTTTTTATAATGTTTGCTTGATATTCTTCAACCTGAAAATGAGATGCACAGCTTTCTTCAAGAATAACGTTTACTGCCAAGAGAATCTTTGTTCTTGTAAATAATGTTTATGTTAGCTTACGCAAACTGCTGTCGCATTCAGTAAAAAATGTTTCAGTGCACAATTATAGTATTTTCCTGTTTTTAAATTCATTTATTTTAAAGTCAGACAAAAAACAAACAAAAAATTGGTTGCTCTTTAACGTTAGGAGACCAGTGTACTTAGTTCCACAGAAATAGTTCAAAAAATGAGGTGAAAAAGAAAAGAAAAATCAAAACGATTTGCCTTTGCCTGTCACAAAAAGGGCTAAAAAACTTCCCGTAAAATGCCATAATATCACTGTTTTATCGGCGGTGTTCTCCTGATGGCACTGTTTTAAAATTAAATTTTGAAGTACATTTCGATAAACATCAAAAAATGTTGTCTTACTCATACACATTTGTGTCAATATGTCCACAATCTTGTTTAGCAAAGGAATCAATCGAATGCTGCATCCACTGTAGATTAATCTGCAGACAAAGAAAGCCATTTCAATTTATTAAAATAGTCACTCGCATAATGTTCCGCATCTGTACCAATTAGATAAGTCTTTAAAAGAGCTTTAGCTGTCAAATAAAATACAATTTTTTTCTCGACAAGAAGTAATGAAAGTAGAAGAGTAAAAGATTGTGCTAATTATCCCGCATAAAAAATTACGTCGTTAGAAAACAAAGCGAAGATCATTGATAAAACATAGTGCTTAATGTGTCTTTTTCTTGTCCTTATGAAAAAACAGATATTCGATAAAAAAATATTCGAAATTGTATCTTGTTATTGAAATACAAGTACTTCTGAGATATACGGAAGCAGCCCTGCTATCATGTCTGGCAGTATGTTTTGGAGTATTGGAATTCGTTTTTCTTTTCAGCATTAATTAGTCTAGTTTAGTCGTGATCACACACAACAATATTTTACATATCATTCATCAGTTTATATCATATAAGAGTTTAGCATGCCATAGAACACAGATGCATCAACATTCAGTAAACAAGCAAATTTCCATTCCTGCGCATCTTTTACTCATTTCATAATACTAAGGATAAAAGTAATGCCAGCAGAAATAGAAAAATAAAATCGAAAAAAAAAGGAATGTTTTCAGAAAAGTTCAAGACAAGAAGTTTTGAAAAAAGCAAACAAATTTGAAAGACTTTCGTCAGTTCACACATAGTAAACATTCTAATCATATTCGATATGCAGAATGAGAGCGCAGTTCATAAAATATAGAGCTTGAACACGAACCAGAGTTTAGCTGAGAACACACACACACATATATATACATATAATCACAAGTACCATCTACATAATCTCTCAATGACAATTGTAATCAGACACAAATCAGTCACCACTAGTCGATTTCGTTATTGCTTATTACCTCAGTAAGCAATACAAGTTTTTTGAATTATGCTTCAAGGCAAACGGCAAGCAATCATGCAGAGAACAAAAAAATCACATTCTTTTATAATGGAAGGGTGGTTGATATTTCAACCGATACAAAAATTTCTTTTAAAGTATGACTTGATTTAAAAGTAAAACAAGATATTTCTCTCACTCGTATCTGCTTTCTGATCACCTCCTGGTAAGAAAAAACTTTTAACTTGAACTTATTCTTCTGTTTTGAGACAAAGGGCTTGAAAGTTACTTATTTCCCCTGTTAGTTTTTGTTAGATCTCTATTGCTCAGCGAATGAGAAACTGCGTTACATTTGCACTCTTTGTACTTCAGCAAATAATATTGTTTATTCCTGACTAAAAAGAGAGAAGTAAGTAGGATGAAGATTCAACTTAAAAACAATTTCATCTGAAAGCAGAAAATCTTCTAATGCATAAAATTAAATTTGCGGCATATAAACAAAATTCAAAACCCCGTCAAAGTACGATTTATGATTTGTTTTCAAATTTTCGGTAGTCCGTATTTGAATTATTGTGGAAAATATCAAATAAATTATTTATGGTAATAAAACTCTTAGAAGTAACATCTATAATAGAAATAAACATGAGAAGAAGAGAAATACTAAATAATTTCACCTGTAAGAAATGTAATCCCCGCCAATATCCAAATACAAATAGATAAAAGACGCAAGATTCCTGCCTGTATTATCACAATAAGACATTTAATTTACTTAGATACTATTTGGTGTCAAATTAAGCAGAATCCTCGAAATAACGTCTTCCTTATATTCCATTATATTCATTAATTGCATACAGTATTTCGATAACAAATTAACTAATTCTAATAAAGGAACAGTTGGAATGAGATTTAATTATCTGTTCAGATTAAGGAATATCAATGTATTTTATTCATCTAAAATAAAGGGGAATCCTACTTTATTCAAACCCCTTATTAATAAAATCAAACCAAGCAATGGAAAAATAATTATTAGCAACAAGTTGACGTTTTCAGGATATCCCCTTTATCTAGAAGGACATTGGATGTCGAGTCAAGAATGCAATGCAATAACCCTCCTGAAATAAATTGGTATATCTATTCCAAAGAAAAGAAACGCATTATCGCATTCCAGATTGCGAATCCATATCCGTAAGTTAATTCCGTTCTCTTGTTTATCTCCTTCCTCTGCTGCAAATGCTGCTTCTCGTATTAAGCACCTCTAGAAGAAGACATATTGATCTCAAATAAATGTTTTATGAAGGTCTGCGGATTGTGATTCACGCATATAATCCTATTACTCACTTGTCGTTCTTGGGATTGTTTATGTATATAAGGTCGGGTCCACTTGCATATTAAGTTAAACCGTTTGTTTTCTATACTTTTGTGACAAGTATGTGATTCATATCTATTCATATATGTTGAAAAATTCATGAAAATCCTATACACTATTTTTTTCAGCACTATCTCCTTTCTACTTGTTACTGTGACATCAATAATGCAACTTAGAGCTGCAATAATGCCTCATAAGGTATAATATTGTTTTTAAGGTGGTCTATAGGTTAGACTTGAGTAAAACTAGTTACCCGACTGGCATACTCGCATGAAAAAAACGACCTAAAGTTCTCGCGCAGGGTATGCAATACCCAATGTTGTTTGCATTGTGTTTTTGTCGTAAAATTTGTATACAAAGGTTAAAAGGGAAGAAGAGTAGGAAATACAATAAGTTTATTATATTTTTCAAACGTAAATTTAGTTTGTCTGTTCTTTTTATAAGGTCATCCATTGAATTGTTTTACACACGTTTAATTTCGTTGTGAGTGAGTGCGATGTCTTCACTGGATCTTAAATTTTTTTAAACTGTATCTTTTTAAAACTAAACATGTAGGAGTAAACTTCTATACTCTTTAAATTCAAAAACTTTGGAATTTATTTTTTTATTTTCTCTTATTGTTCCAGGAATAGTTTTTTTTTTTCAAAAGCTCATCTGGAAGTGGATAATACAACCAGTTACCTCCTTTAAAATTACGTTCTTCCCAAATATATTTGTGTCTCTACATATAATACATTTATTTTTAACTGTCTCCCTTTTCAAAATCTGGATCGATTTCAGTGGAGGAATCATACTTGCTGTTACACACTTCATCATTTGATTTTTCCTCATCATAACCACGAAGAGAATTTCTTCATTCGAAAATACTGTTGCACTATATTTATTAAATACTGTATCTATTAAATTACTTAAATATCACATTTCTTTATCATATCTACAATAATGCACCATAGCATAAGGAATATTTTAAACGTGCTCCTGCATTCAGAACTTTAACGGTGATTAACACGCAGGGTATGACACATCCCAAGAGGCGATATCCAAAGATTTTTATTTATAATTCTACCACAAGCTAAGGCTCCTCAAAGGATATGACCTTAAAGTCAGCTACACGAGGAACTATCCATTTTCCAAAAAAGGTTTAGAAGGAGATTTGGAAAAAGTTAGAAGGTGGGTATGGCACACCCTACGTGAGAAGTGCCGGGTTAAGGCGACATAGTACCCAAACATTCATCAAACTAACGATATTTTATTGCCTTATATCATACCTCGAATCAATACAAACATGCCTGCGAAATTTCAAAGCTTTTCTTGCATTTTTATTAAGTTGTGGGGCAATTTTTAAGGCTGGACAGCAGACTAAACTAAACGGCCACGCCCACTTTTCAGAGCATCCGCTAGAAAAGTGCCTGATAAAAAATATATTATTTTTCTACCGAGTGCAAATAAGACTGACTTATGCAGAATTACACACATAAAGAGTAACAAATAATTTCCAAAAAGAATTGTGCAAATCATACAATAATTCTAGTTTGCATATTGTTTATTGAAGAGGAGATGGATTCGGCCAAGATTTAAAAGTTGGCATGCTTTTCAGGATATTTATATGATTAAAATTAAAACTTAAAAACGGATTATCGCAAAACACAAATACTAAATTTCATTTTGATAACTCGAATAGTTAAAAAGTATAATATGTAAGAAAATCAAAACTCTCCCATTTTTATATATTTGTATTCGGTGTTATATTTATCCTTCTTGTGTGTGAAATTCAACTCAATGTTTATTAAAATATTTTAATATATTTATTTAATCAAATGCACAGATGCAATTCTTCGATTTTGATACATTTTACCTATACATTGTTACTTAATTCTGCTTTCATTTGTGTATAATATTTAACTTGCGAAGGCATTTATTTAAAATCATGGAAATAAAAAAATAAAGCCGTAATTATATCTTTTGTACATGTGGTTAATTTTTTAAGTTGTAAAACTGAGTGTGTGGAATTAGTTCCGGTTATGTGTGTGTGTGCAATTTTTATAATTATTGAGGTTAAATTTTATGAAACATTAATATTTCATTTGTTTTTTCATATATGTATTCATTATGCCAGCATACTGTTTAATTGTTCTATGATTTTTATATTTTTATGGTAAGCAGTTTTAAATAAGTTAATTAACATTTCATAAAAGTTTCAGACTATTCGATGAATATTATATCACGCTCTTCATGGAATGAAAACTTCAAACTGACATTTCTCCATGTGAATTTTTGATATTATATACTGTTACGTAGATCGGGTTCGAGATTTTATGCAAAATCAGTCGTAAATAACAAGGCAATTACTTAAGAGCGATGAGTATTTATTGGCGTAAAACAATCTTGAAAATACAGATTCGCAGAATAATTACAGAAGGATCTCACACTTCAACAGCACTCAGGCACAATAAGCAGTGTCTAAAATTCACGTAAGTAAATGACTATTCACAAGCACAGCGAGCTTATCAAATTCAAGGCAAGTCTTCTAATCGCTAATCAAAACAGTGCTCACTACTCGCTGGTTAAAATCAGACTGACTGTTGCGGCGGTATCTCTCTATTTATAGCAGAGCCGAAATTCTGGAAAGATGCGCTCGTGCCACAGATCGTGAACTAGTGGATTTTTCTACTAATTAGTAGTCCAGAGGTCCCGAACTCGCCAACATGGTCGCCAATGTCGCCAAATTGGTCGCTAAAGTCAGTCGCCAACTTGGTCGCCAAAAATGATGCCAACCCGCTCCATCGCAATATTTCGCCAAGTTCCATTGAATTGCCATTATAACGTAAGGACTTGCTTGTGAATATTACAATCTTAACATAAAATAAATATAGAGTAATATAAAGGCATTGCACATCCAAATCAAATTATTTACATTATTTTATACAAATTCTAACAATACTATCATTTTTGATAATTGAAATGGGGATGTGACTTTTTTATAAATATTCTAAAATGCATGTTTTGTAAAAGTGTGTATGTAATTAGCTCTAAGATGCGTAGTAATTTTTTTAAAAAAATTTAAAATCAAAATTATTGTTTTTTCGAAGATTTTCGAATGTTTCACAACGAAAAAATTAATATAAAATTATTGAGCAGCCGCATAATAAAACACATACACAGTTTTATGTAGTGTATTATAAGGTACTTAGGAAATAAACTTTAAAAGAAAATATTCGTATTTAAAAAAGCCGTAAAAATTTAAGGAAAATTAAAAAAAACTTTAAATTTTTTAAATTTTACATAGATTTTGCAATAAGTTTAAAATGTTTTATATGGAATTATTGCATACTAATGATCTTATATGGAAATGTTTTATGTGGAATTATTACATAATAATGACTTATATGAAATGTTTTATTTGAATATTACATAATAATGATCTTATATTAAATACAATTAAAACCAAATTTCAAGAATTAAAAATTTAAAAAGATGTTGAGAAGGTACCCAGTTGCCTTAATATCTTTTTTTTAAATTTTTTGAAATACAATTTATTAAAAAAAGTCACAGTTGGATCTCAAAATGCATGACAACCTGGTATCTAATGGATTTTAGATTGATATATATTCAAATTTCATGGACATTGACATATTTGAAAGAGGCATGCATACAATTAATTAGGAAGTAATTCAATTATTTAAATACAAAAGTACGCAAAACATGCCAAACGATATCTTGTTAACACTTTATTACACAGGAAGTAAAAGTTACATATCTACGTAGTGCTTCAAAATTTCGAGTTCTAGTCATTTTTTAAAAATATTTTTTCAATAAATAAATGTTTTGAATAACTCAGATGCATGTTCAAAGCAATGAAATAACAATATAATAATCTGAGTTTGATTTTTTTTAACTTATAAGGTAATAGATTTTATGTAAAATATTAAAATTTCTGTCGAATAAAAATATTATAAGAAGGTAAATTTGAATGTAATTTTTTATTCAAGTATAATATATTCATCGTTTTTCTTCTTATGCTTTGTAAAAAATGTAGTAATTTCTTACATGCGATTTTTACAAATAAGTGCGAGATAAATTAGGATTGTATAGTTGTTTTTTATCACGGCTAAACCAATATTTAGTATCTATGTTTTCTTCTGTGGCAATTAAGATTAATAGAATAATAGGCAGACAGAGGTTAGATTGGAAGTAGATGTTAGTTATGTCACTTCTTTTGAATTTGTAAAGGGCCGGATCACTCTAACTATGTATGTAAGCGTTTCAGTTGCATATTTCAGTTGCTTTTGTCCATAACCTTCATTGCAATTGAATAGATTATCGTAATTGTACTTTACATACTATTTATAAATTTTTGAAATAATGAGTAATACCCGACGCAGAATACCAAAATATTTGCAGTTTATTTTATAAACCCTACACGTCCATTCTCAATATGGAAATAATCGTTCCACTTTTCAATCATTCTCAAAATAGTTTATTAAACGTTTTTCTTTCTATTTCCGTTCCTTGTACGGAATACATATTTACAATTCCACACAAATCCAAGGAATGCTTAAAGAAAACTCGAAGAAAGCAAACTCAAAATGAAAGCAGCATTTTTGTAAACTGTGTCCATGGTTTTGTGCAGTTTTCACTCAGTTTTTCAAACAAATTTACATCTTTTTCCATCTACTCTATTTATTTTTTAAAAATCTATAGAAAATATGGATGGAAAATAAATATTAAAAAAATAAATAAGAGATAGAACGAGTTTTAATTCAAAACGAATTTTCATATGAAAGAATGTGAGAAATATGTAAGAAAAAGCATGGAAGTTGATGTGAATAATTTTTCGTCTAAAAAGCGAAAATTATATTAAAACTTCAAGAAAGCTCTTTTTTCCCTACCATTTTATGTTAAGTATTTTTTTTCCTATTTTTTTGAAATGGTAAAATGTTAAACACAGCCGTATATTTAAAAATTGGGCGAGATTATTATAAGAATGCTTAGTAAAATTCAAAATTCCACATGATATTGTATTTGTGGTTAATATTCCATACAATGCAGTTGAGTACAAGGATTATAGAACTATCACATATTCATGGATTTTTCGAAACAGTTTCAACGTTTCTTCATGAAAATCGGTATCAAAATTAAGGAAAAAATTCTGTACTTATTTATTGAATCAAATTTGATTTATCTTTTTTTATTTTATAAATATAAAGAAAACAGAAAAAGCAGATACTTTAAATATAATTGATAGGGTTTTGTTTTTCTCGTGATTTTGAAGGCTTATAATTAAGTTGAAAAGGAAACCACAGTGGATCCATCATAACCCCTGAAGTGCAAGAGCACAAATCTGTATGTACCTGAAGGAAGTACGGTGCTTCCTCTAAGAAATTAGAATGAGATTTTAAATCTCTCTATATGGTGTTTTCTAGGAGCAGTTGATTACCTTTTATTATGGATTACCATTTTATCCCTTCTGTGGATTCCTTACAATACTGTTGGATATTGATTTTTAATATTTTTTTTCAATAGCAATTACTTTTGATGATGTATATATTTCTTAAATTGTAATTTTATGTATTCCAAACGCTGCAAAAAGCTTAAATATTTCTTTGAAAACATGTTAAATTAGTTATGTATTGCTTAATCAACTTAAATCACTTCTTTATTAGATATTGATAGTTTTTTTTTAACTCCAAACTAAAAAAAATTTAAAATATTTTTAGTTTAATTTGCAATTTTTTTTAAAACAAAAATTTTATTTAAAATTATTGCATCAAAATAATTTCAGACATACTTAAATATCAATTTTATGATAACCCTGCTTTTCTATTTAAAATTCCAAGGATCATTTAAATCTGTATATAAAAAAAACGAAAAAGTTTCATAACTTAATGCAAGATATAATTATAAGACGATTCGTAAGAACATTTAAGAGGAATAAAATCACGAGTAGGGAATTTTCATGAAAAGAAAATGCAAATTAGAGACGTTGAGCTTTGAAATGCCCACCATGTACGTGTCATTTAAATCAACGGTTCCTACACTGTGGTCGGTGGACTCCTGAGGATCCACATAGCTTCTCTAATGTGTCCACGGAGTCTATTATTTAAAATTGATATTTTCCATTTTTACAGACACTGAAAGGTATCATGGAAAAATTTTAAAAAATATGCCATACTAGATTTTAGATTACTAAATAGTTCCCCTAATCAAAAACCTCTACTAGAACTTATATTTTGATCAAGAATATTAGGAGGACTCGGTACCCTTTTAATTTTTTTTTATTTAAGCATTTAAAAATTATATTTTAGCATTTCAGAGGTGTAATTTTGCACATATTATTCACACAATTTTAAAAATTTAAATTTTTTTTAAAAAAAGGAAAAATTTTAAAATCTTACTCTTTCTGTATTTATTAATATTTTAACATGAAATTTTTTGTAATATTCTTAAGGATGCTTTGAACAACTTTAGGGATCTATTTTACAATAACTTAATTATTTTCGGAGAAAAAAATGTTAATACATATGCTAAAATTCAACAAAAAACCCAATATCTCCCACATATGAATTTGTTTAAAAAAAAAGTATTCAGTTTATAGCAAAATGGATCCCTAATTTTGTTACATGCATGCTTTATAACAACAGAGAAAAATGAAAGTGATTGGTCAATAATTGTGGAAGGAGTTGCATTTTGAAGAACTAATGTATTGAAAAAACTCAAACTGAGAAAAATCATTTTAATTTATACTTCTGAAAAATTATTATTATAAGTTTCAATAAATTTAAAATACCATTTTAAATATTAGCTATACATTTTTCTTCAAAACAATTGCTTTTTCATATTAATTGAACCATATTTTCTGTAATTGATACGTTTTTACACAGTAATAATTGCACATAAATATCAAGAAAACTCGAAGAAAGCGTTAAAAAGAATTTTTTTTCTGTTGTAACAGAATTTTAAATCTTTTGCTTAACATAATATTTAAATAATATATTAGTATGAAAAACAAAGGATGAAAAAACTGAAATTATAAAATTATTAATATAAAATGCCTAAATTAAAATATTTACATGCATACATTTTATATAAAAAAAATTACATTATTGTAATACCTCAATAATATCCTGCTTTATATCTAACTCCTTCCTTTTTTTAATTAATATTTCTCTTTTTAAAATAGCTTTTTTTATCAATTTGCGTGCATGCTGGTATTTGATGTTTTTCCTCCTGGATTCTAAATAATCTTTTACGCTATTCGAGCATCACACCAAGATCATGCGAACATTTCCCCAAAGGTATATGTAATGCTTTTTGGGTCTCTCTCTCACAGTACGCAGAATCCCTTTGTTGAATTCACAAATTGCTTCCATTACGGCATGTGTAACTCTGTCTTTACACACAAATATCTCCTTTGGACATTTTGACCAAATCATGTTGTGCAAGCTTTCATTAACGTTTTGCTCTGCAATTAACGCACCTTTCCAAAAGTTCATTTGAAGCAAGCCGTTGATAAATGGAAAGGATATTTGGCAAAAAACTTTCGTTGATTGGAGTCCCAACATGTTCTTTATGCAGACCTGGATTTTGTCCTTTTGCTTTTGCGGACTGGTAAAAACACCATGAGTCTGCACCGATTGGACATTTCGAATGCTGAGGCTTTTGGTCTGTCGAAATGATGTGATATAAAGTAGCATATATTGCTTTTTTCATGGCAGGAACATTGCCTTTGTTTTTAGTATAGCTTTTTGGTAGTATAAAGTTAATTTTTTAATTGTTGTCTTTTTAATGTGCCGTGGCCTTTTCCTCCTAATGAAATTCCACGGGCCCTCGATTCCTTGACAGCCTTTCGTAGACCAGTGCCCAACATTTTGCTGACAGGATTAATGCACTCCTCTTTTTTCATCTCAATCTTATCCCCATACACATTTATTTCTGTTAAATAGTTAAAGGTTTTACAATCCCCATCAGACAATAAGGTGCAATAACGAAATCCCAACGCTTATGATCTTTCCCAGAGCATTAATGCTGCCTCCATTGATGAGCCGGAATGATTAACATCACAGTCCTTCCAACCAAATGTTATATTCTGCACTTGAATCTCCAAGTTCTCTTTTTCCTACAGAACAATTGCGACATACCTTGCACATGACTTCAAAATCAATTACATAGCCTGTAAGTATATCAATAACACAAGCTATGCCAATCAAAGATGTATGTCCACGTGTCAACCAGCTACCATCAAATGAAATACTTATATCCACAACGGGAACATCAGTTGGTGCTTCGTAAGCATTTTTCACTTCACTATGTACTTCTCTCAGCAAATTCTCTGCAGCAATACCACAGGCTTTGTGATGAAGTTTAGAACATTTGCTATAAGATCTCGAGGGAAAAGGAGATATACACTGCTAGCCAACGTAAATGCAACACCAAGAAAGACAAGAGATAACACAACAAAATTTATTTTGTAGATAGCATGTTGACAAAGTATCAAATAATTAAATTTATAGACTTATGTGAAGTGTGGTTCCTGCCAGAATCAGTGGCCAGAGTAGCCGCCATTGTTGGAGATCACCGCTGCCACAGCCTCGTCATTGATTCAAAGAGACTTTGGATGTAATCTTGGGGTACAGCAGACCAAGCAGCTTCCACACGTTGCCAAAGTTGATCTATGTGGCAGCTGGGGGTGTAATCTGGGTCAATCGTTGAGCAACCATTGACCACATGTTTTCTACCGCGAAAGATCGGAGAGCCAGCCATCCAGGGAAGCAATTCAATCTGGTAATTGACGAAGAACCTTTGAACAATGCTAGCCACGTGTGGTCACGCATTATCCTGTTAAAATATGGTTGTGGCCAAGCCCTGAATGTAAGGAAGGACAACTGGCTCCAACACCTCGAATATGTAGCGCTGGCTGTTTAAAGTACCGGCAATGCTTACTAGAAGAGTGCGAGAGTGATATCCAATACCGCCACTTACCATAATACCCGGTGCAGGACCGGTGTGGCGGTGCATAACGCAGCTGTTCAGCATCCTCTCTCCACGGTGTCTCCAGACTCGAATCCAACATCGGGTGTTGCAGACAGATGCGTGACTCGTCAGTAAAGACAACTTCATTCCATTCTACCGCCACATCCTTCTTTCATCGCACCATTGGTGACGGAGACGTCTGTGGTTCTGCGTCAAGGGTAGACCAAGCAATGGACGTCTTGCGGATAGACCACTCTGCTGTAAAGTGCGTCGAATGGTACGCGCAGACACTGAATGATGCGTTACAGACTCAATGTGCTGTGCTATGGTTCGTGATGTGACTGAGCGATCCGTCACTGCCATGCGCACAATTTGCCTGTCCTTACATGAAGTGTGCACTGAAATTGATGCGATCGACCCCGTCAGTCCGTCGTACCCTCCTGCATCCAACGGCCACATATCGGCATTACAGTTGTTTGGTTTCGTCCAACTCGACTACCGATTTCCCTAAAGATAATTAATCCACAATCTCGGTCGAACTCGGATACTTGATCAAAAGCTGATCGCTGTTTTCTACGAGACATAACTGATCGTTTTTTGAAAAAACCACAAGAAAAAAAACAATTGTTGAACTTGAAATCGTCGAAATCTCCAAGCCTTAAGTAGCGCTTTGAGGTGGCGCCACAGACATGCGTGATGTGTGTATGCGCTGAAATTCTAATCATTTGCATATCTTACCTCCACTAATGCATGTTGTAAATTTCATGTTATTTGTATGCTTCCTTCAGGGTGGTGCATTTACGGTGGCCAGCAGTGTATTTACTGATCAAATTTTTCAATTGCAGATTAACCTTTTCCAATATTAGAGAATGCTTGCGTGACACGTAAATTAATATCAAGAACGGTATTACCCTGCTTTCATTAGACGTTTCTACCGCACATACTTTTTCAGCACAGGAATTACAAGTTAAATTTAACACGTAGGAAAATCCTACCTTGTTTCCAAGAGCAAGTTTTAGAGTTTGCTTGTCACAGTCAGGGCATTTTAGTTTCATAAACATTTTGCTGATTTGCTCAAATTCACAATAATGAAATTTCTAATTTCAGAATGTTCAGTTTTTTCAGAATAAAATAACTGCTTAATTCTGATGTTAGGAACTGATTTGTTTTCTTCTATGACACATGTATTCACAGCATCACTACACTAAAAATTGTTTTTCATATGAGCAAAATGATTTCTACGTTTTATTCTTGGCGTTTTTAAGAGAATCTCCAAGAGATAATTACAAATATTATATATATATTTTTTTTTTTTTTTTATATATATATATAATATTGAAATCTCAGCAGTTTCAGCAACAGTCTTTAAAAGATAGCAATCACACAGTAAAAGTTTCACAAAAGACTATTTTCTTTTTCAATGTAAAATGTAAATAAAACTAGCACAATAACAGCAAAACGAAAGAAAGAAGCGCCAAAACAACCACAAATAGCTAGTAATAAAAGTTGTAGTCACTAAAAAGTACGATAAAGCGTTGCAGTTATGGTTTAAACAAAGTACAATTTATTTTTGAAAAGTAGTTGATAAAAATTAGCTTAAAATCACTGACACCTCTAAAAAGAGGGCTTGGTCGAATTTCTAAATTTGTTTGTTTACATTTTTCAAATGAAGGCTTTTCCAAATTCTAATTTTCAGGCATACAAAAGTGATATATCAATCGAAAGATAATCGTTCAAAGAATATAACTTAATAAAAATATAAAAAACAATAAATGAGTCATTTTTGCGGTACTAAGTTCAAAAATCTTGGGGGTCCGTGATTTCACGTTGATACATAAAGGGGGGCTACGGCGAACGAAAGTTTAAGAAACTCTGATATATAAATCATTTCCAAATAAAAACATCTTTAGATATGATAATTTAATCTATGTAATTAATTTCACATAATCTAATTCTATAAATATATGGTGGAAATTATAATTATTTGGGATATTCCTTAATTACTCGTATATTGAGCGAGGGGAGACAGTTATTATCTTACAAAATAGCTTTAATCTTATCAGATATGACATGTGTGCTGTGTTCCATATATACTCCATATATACTTATTTCATTATTACGAACTTTGAAAAATTACTAATGTGGCCAGTTAGAGAATAAGTATGTACATTGCAGATTAAGACCTGGGTATCATTTGAACCTTTTAATGGTGATTGTACTGACTGCAATAAGGTAGCTTTGCAATTTGTTCCTACGGTACTCATGCGAAGCAGCTGAGACTAATCTCCGGAAAAAAAACAGAATAAGAAAATGAATACCTTTCTTGGAATTTCTCATGGGAAACTATCCATATTGGTGATTCACGGAAAAGAGGATATAACAGTTATGCTTTCTAATTTCTTTCCTAGATGAGATTTCCTTAGAGGATTACGGAATATATCCATTGGTGATGGTTGTGGTTTATAGACCTCTGACTCATAATTTTAGATATTATGAAAATCTTATGCATGGAATCGTCAGTTATTTCAATATTCAGATTTCAAAATCAAATTTCAATCAAATTTCAGATTTCAAAATCAATTGTTTTTTAGGATATTTGAAGATTTTCGAGTCTAGATTTTAGTTTCATTTTCATTTTAAAACACTTT